>JAILYA010000007.1:4348170-4573742 GCA_021437795.1 Rhodamnia rubescens
TTGGGAGAGGAGAGGAGCAACAATGCCTTTCAAGTGGGGTTCACCTTTAACCTTTACTCTCGCCCTTCTCTCTCTTCCCTGTCTTTGGTCCTCTTCGTTCTCGAGCTTCTACTGCGAAAGCTTCGTCCTTCCTTTCCTGTCCGCTTTTCGCCGAGGGCATCTCAGGTAAAACAAAAGGCAACAACACGAAAGTGACACATTGATCGACGACGGCCACAAATGCAAGGGAGTTCCAAAGTGCACCTATGAACTGTCCCAAGAAGAGTTTGATTCAGTCTCGGAGTATTCAATCGGGGCTGTGGAGGCCACTGACGTAGACGACGAAGAAGGTATGCAAAAGGATGTGGATCTCCCACTTACTAAACATCAGGCGGTGAAAACGGCTTTAGTGCTTATTTTGGGCTTTTGTTTAATCAGGCAACTAAGGGAAGATACTATCCAACTTGCATGCTCTTAAAATGGTTTTACGTCCTGGTGTGGGTGCACTCGTTGTTTGCACGCGGTTTGACTCTTCGAACGACTAATTATTTATCATATGAACGCGCAGGCATTGTGCTTGATGAGTGACTACTCCACTCGGCTGTCCTGAAAAGGAACTAAGCCATCTGTCGATCAGTATTGTTGTGCAACTAGTCTACTTGTGTGGTTCCGGCCATCCATGGAGAGAGATATAACTGATGACCAACCAGTCTACTCGCTATTAACAATTCAGTGAATAAGACCCTTTAGATTTAGATCGCTCTGCATTTAGCTGTGTTTACCCCACACATACACAATTAGTACGTTCCTCGATCACATTCAAAGCAGTCCGATCCAGTTCTTGAGTAGAACCGGTCCAGTTGGACATTCCTAATGCATATGCCACCACTTTGAACGTGACCGAGGTCTTATGAAGAAGGGAGACGTCGCTGATAATGGAGGCTTTGTCCGCTCTCCATTACATGTTGAAAACCCTGACCGCCGTAGTACATGTCGATGCGATCATGTCCCGTTGTGGGCTCAAAGGATGACAAAAATTTGTGCGAGTACACATTGATGGCGCTTCCACATTACATCTCCCGCTACACATTAGTAGCTTCTCCACCCCACCCCCAACACCCCCCCCCTTCCCCTCCCCGCACAAAAAAAAAAAAACTCCTACGTGCTTGTTCGCTAATCGAAAGCTAGCTAGTAGCGTGCAACGATTCGTAGGCTGATATATTTTCAACAATCCCGAGTTTCCCTTGCATTAGGAGTGAGAGCATGTCAATTAGATTTCCTTTTCGTTTTCATTAGGTTTTGGCAAAGTGATTTTCCCCACAAAAAATTATTTAAAAAATTTGAAACCTATTACACAACCATCAATTTAGTCCTAAAGTTTTTAAAGATTTATTTATGTAATCATTCTAATTGATTTTGGCAGACGTAGACTTTGATTGTCCTATGTAGCTTGGTCGGCGCTAATATACACAATATTTTTTTTTATTTTTCTGAATTTTATCTTTTTCTTTTTTTCTTTTTTCCTTTTCTTTTATCTTCATTTTACTTTTTTTTCTATTTCCTTTTTGCTAGTGTCTGGTCTCGGCAATGGTCGGTGATGGGCCACGGGTGATGGTGGAGTGGTGTGACACCCTCACCAAATTTGGTCGAGAGTGTTGCAGCCCTTGCTATCCACACCTTGCCCAAGTGAGGGTTTCTCGCCTATAGCCATCACTAAGGACCGGACACAGGTCAAAGAAGAGGAAAAGCGAAAAATGACAAAAAGAAACATTCGAAAAAACTAAAAATAAAATGAAAAAACATGTCCATGTCAACTCTGGCTATGCCATATAGGACAATTAATGTCCTCATTGATGATTTTCGGCAATAATTGGCCGTAAGGCCTATGTTGACAAGTCGTCAAAAGATTTATGATTAAATTGGCAAAATTGGAAAGTTTGGGATTGATATGGCCGCCCTAATATAGGTTTATAACTTTTTGAAAAGTTATCTAGATTTTGTGTTATTGTAACCAAATAGAGTCCCTATTCTTCAGTGAAAAACCTCTTTTTTTTCCGTTCTTTTTTGTAGAAACGTCGTAATGGGAATTTTTAATGCAAGACAATATGGTTGAATAACATTTCTAGGTCATGTTGATTGCATACCATATAAAAAATTTAATTATTACTTTTCATTATTATTGTTGACTTTGTAAGTCCCACATCGCTTAAGAATGGGTCTTATATGCTCTTTATATTCATGTGGTCTCCCTCCACCTAATAGCTTAAGTTTTTGGGTTGGACTTTCTAACATGGTATCGGAGCCAGTGTTATCCCTTTCGCGAATGTGCGTTTGCCTAAATTCCACGTGCCACTCTTTATCCAGGGCTTGCGCGTGAGAGGGGGTGTTGACTTTGTAAGTCCCACATCGCTTAAGAATGGGTCTTATATGCTCTTTATATTCATGTGGTCTCCCTCCACCTAATAGCTTAAGCTTTTGGGTTGGACTTTCTAACAATTACCACCTTTTTTTGTGTCAAAAAGTTGTTTTCGTAATTAAACATCCCTCCGAAGACAACTTTTTGATGACCAGAAGGCATACGCTTCCTCGGAGTGAACAACATTGTAACACGGCGATTCATGTCACTTGAGTTAGTCGACCGTAAAGAAGAAGTGAGATTTTGAAATGCATTTTTGTACTAATCCCTACACTTCACTCTGTAAGACCAGGAAAAATTACAAATTCAATCCTAAACCTATTATACCGACGTCAATTAAGTCTTATGCTTTGCAATTTTATCAATGTAGTTCTATACCTTTGTGTAAAAACTTCCTATATAGTCATTTCTATCAATTGCTATAGGAAATCACCAACATGGCCATCCACGTGGGACATTGGTTTGAGTAAAGTTGTCCACGTAGCACTATCAGCAATGACTGGATGCCACGTCATCAGTTTCCGGCAACAATGGGTAGGAAAGATTATATAAATTTTATACAAAGATTTAGGGCTACATTAATAAAATTGTAAAGTTTAGGACTGAATTGGCATTCGTATAATATATTTAAAACTGAATTAGTAATTATCCCAAGATTAAGCGAGAATTATAAGTGCTTGATAATTGGAGTGTATAAATAATCGGAAGACGTATTATTACTAGAGTGAATCCTCGATCATTTTTTTAATCTAGAGAGAAAATCTCACTTTCGAACTAGGAAGGGCACTTAGGTTATGGAAGTAGAATGTTTTGAATGACGTGACTGCATCCACAACCTAGAGCAAGTACCTGGCATCGGATCAAATCTTTGGCAGGGATCGAACCCAATATTGATTCAACCAAGATCGAGAGGCCATGAAAATCATAAGTTCAGCTTGTCTCACGCAAATCATTGCGGATCGTATGCGGCTTCCTCACAACTATGGTTAGGGAGAGAAATCTCTTAGAATTAAATGAATTCCTAACCCTAGTTCAAGAATGCAGCTACCACAATATCTTGTTTGAATTTTGAAAATCCGGTCAGGTCGGTAGATATCGGCTCCGACTACCCTCTGCTGTATCCAACATTTCAAAAATTACCAACCTAGATCACATGAATCAAAGTCACGTCATGGGAGGTCAATTCAAACCCTTCACGTAACTCCATAGATATTTGGAAAAAGTACCCAAAAAAAGTACGGCACTATTTCCACTTCTATTTTGGCTAACACACTCATTTTCCCCGGTAAACTTATTGAAATACCCCTATCTCTCTTTAATTTATTGTTTCGTTCTTTATTAGGCAAATCCACAAAACTGCAATTATTTCTATTTTCTCTCTTAAATAACAATTTCTCAATATAAATATCAAATTCACCCCATAAAATATCATTTTACCATGCATTATGTTATCACTTTGCCTAGAGAAGGTCGTTATTTTTATTTTTATGATCATATTTTTTAACTTTCAAAAGTTACATAAAAGGTAAGAAACTTCTGGTTATAATTACTTATAAAGACATATTTAATTTCCTTTTTTATGAAATAGTTTGATGGAAACTTCATTTTAAAGTTAAAAAAAATCGATCTAATTATCTAACATATTTGACCTTGTGGATAATTTTTTAGAATAAATTTGCAGGTGTTTAAAGTTAAACATTAACGATTTGTTCTTTTTTACGTTTTAATATGAATGGCACGATGGGTTGAAAATTTATTTACACATTCTTCACTTTCAAACTCGCGTTAATTTTTTTTAGAGGAAAGTTTTAAGCATATTTTGATGTTTTGATCCACTTGCTTGTAAGATTAAATTTACAATCGATATTAGCCACTTTCTTCATAATAGAAGTTGAATAGCAAGAAGTTTTATTTTTTTTTCTTTATGTGTTTATCATTTGTTAATATTTAAATATGATGTAAATATTAATATGTTTGACATTTGACCATGCTTTGAACAAATTAACCTTTTTCCATATTTTGATCAATTTTTGTTTTCCATTTTTTTTCATCCAGATCGACTAAATAATTAAATTGAATTTTACTTTTCGACTTTGAGATATGGCTTCACTCATATTATTGGGGAAAAAAAAGGAAAATAATTGTGTATTCATAAACTGCCATATATATATATAAATTTCTTGTGAATGAAAATCTGAGATCCCAAATTAAAATCAATAGTATCTTCTAGGCAAAATGACAATAAGATATGATAAATTTATATATTGGTTGGGATAATGGAACATTTATATTGTGAAATTAATGTGAGAAATGATAGAAGTAAAGTTAGCTTTGTTAAATAAGCGATAAAGAAAGTAACAATAAATGGAAGAGAGAGAGGAGGGTAATTTGGTCCATTGATTAGAAAAATGAGTGTATTAGCTGAAATGAGAGTGGAAATAGCGCCTAAAAAAAAAAAAGTCACAAACCTATTGCTTTAGTACTAATTCAAATCTAAACATTTCAATTGGACAAATTTAGTCCTAAACCTTTTTACATTGGCACCTATTCCGCACATCGGCCAATTTTGGCGGGGTTCGATGACGTGGATGCGGACCGTCATACATGGCACGGTTGATACCGATGTGGGTAATTTTTCATACCAACTTTATTTCTTTTTTTTTTCCTTTCCCTTTTCTTTTGCCCGTGGCCACGGCCACAAGCAAGGGTCAATCTTGCCAAGCCACATCCGGGCAAGGATGGGCTCCGACAAAGCCCCCATCGCCAAATCGATGAGGACGACCCTCGCCCAAGCTAGGGTGGCCTTGTCGGGTATCGTTTGGGCTAGGTTGGCCTCGCTAGGCCTTGCCTTCGCCCAAGCAACGTCCGACGAGGCTGCTTAAGCCTGGACAAGGTTCGATGTCGCTAGATCTAGTGAGGGGGACCTTGCTAGCGGTTGCCTTGCCTAGGCGCGACCGAACCTTGCCTATGGCTGGCAATCGGCTATCGGTAAAAAGAAAAGGAAAGGAAAAAAGGAAAAAATGATTAAAAAAATTAAAAAACTATTATATCTATATATATTAAAATGTGTCCACGTCAACAATATCCAAACTTAAATTGACCGGATGGACTGAATTGTTACAAAGTGAAAAATTTTAGGAGTAAATTGGTCTAATTAAAAAATTTAGGATTGAATTGTTATCAATACAATAGGTTTAAGATTTTTTGGTACATTTTTCAAAGATAATTTGTGTGTCCCCAGAAGCAAAATTCTTAATTGTTGTATATAAGGCGGTCCCCGTCGATGACAGTCCAGTGCTCTGAGGGTTTGCGCAATTCCACATGCTAGCAGATAAGCCCATTTGCTAATCATCAAAATGGGAAATGCACATTACACACACACACAAAAAAGGGAAATGTACAAAGGCAATTTACTCTCTTTTTAACAATATCTTGTCCCTTCTGGCCCTAAACTGTCTCTCTCTTGATTAAACTAATGCAATATATGATAGTGCAGCCTTTTTAACAACTCCGGGTTCTTATCGTGTGGGCACTAGCGATTTCCATTCATCTCTATCTCTTCAAACATGCATGTTGATTAGGGGACCATCGTTTTATTATTCCTTAAAAAACCTAAAATGCACTATATGTGGTTGTTGTTTTCTCAATTTTTTTTTTTTGGGTGGCCAAAGTTGTTTTCCCACTTGAAAGCTTAGATAATCGACCTCCCGATTCACGATACATTTTCATCATTATAACGCACCGTTCAAGGAAATGACCATTTAGGTAGATGGTTCTTGGAATCAAGTGCAATGCAAAAGGCGGATGCTGACCTTCACCAGACTGGCTTTTTCCTCTGAGAGAATCGGTACCTCACTTTCTTGCTTTATATTCGTCCATTTGACTTGTTTATTTATTGCCGAAAGACCATTGCTGAGAGATGCTCCTAGAACCTAGGGTGCGCCACTAACATCTTTAAATTTCAAATTGAGAAAAATACAATGCTCTCTACTAAACAATTGCAGCCGCACCGGGGAGATCAGCCAATATCAATACCTCTTCTTTTTTTTTTTTTTGCCCAATAGTCTTTTGGATAATTTCTGGGCGATAGTCAATATCTATTCTTGTTCTGTACTGCTTTTAAGGAAAAAAAATTGAGGTGTGTGTTGGGCCCTTCTATGATCCCTCATACCGCATTGTGCCTAATTCATTCTTCGTGTACCATTGAGAAGCCCGTGTTAGTTTTCTACGAAAAAATTATCAAAAAAAAAATCCTAAATTTATTACATATTTGCCAATTCGGTTCCAAACAATTCAGTCATAAATATTTTTTGTGTCAATTTAGTCCTATACATTTTGCATTTGCGTCAATTCGATGTGGATGCCCGATCGATGCTTAACGTGAATAATTTTAATATTTTTGTATTCTTTCTTTTCTTTCTCCTTCTTTTTTATTCCTTTCTTCTTACTCTAGCTGTCGGCGACGGCGATCGACCAAAGGCTAGGGTCGATGAGGACAACTTCGCCGGCCTCAAGCGAAGCTCACCCCTGCCGACGCCCGGGCAAGGTCGACCTTGCCCAACGACGACGAGGCTCGCCCCCGCTACCACCGGCAATGGTGAGCTTTGCCCGAGGCCGTAAGATCAACCTTGCCGGCCCTAACCTCCGGCCGATCGCCGACGGCAACCGGCTAGAGAAAGAAGAAAGTAAAGGAAAAAGAAAAGAAAAAGAAAAGAAAAAATAATATTAAAAATTATCCGCGTCGATCTTACCAGCCAAAGTTAGCTGAATGGACTAAATTAGCGCAAATGCAAAAAGTTTAGGACTGAATTGACAAAAGTACAATATATTTAAGACTTTTTTGTCAAATTTCCCGTTTTCTACGGCAATACCTTCACCGCTAAATCATATCTGGGTTTGCTTTTTGTTTGTGGTAAGCCGATGGGAGAAGTTCTTACATGGTCTGTAACTCATGTATATCAAGTCTATCTCTAGTATTAGTTCTACGAAACCGTTGTAAAACTCACATGATCAGTGGTGGAAATGAATTTGGCTTACGTGGTCTATGACCCTTAATATTATCATGAATAGGGGAAGGAAAGCAATGGAAACATAGTTGAAAGGAATAAAAACAAGTTAGTTAAGTATTGGTAAATAGTCTCCTTCTAAAAGTCCCTGTAGTAAACTTCTGGAGAGCAAAATATAAAAAATTGGTACACAAGAATAATTACACGTGGGAATAGCATGTGATATCCCAAGTCCCACGTTGGTCGAAAGAAATCATGTTAAGTGATTCACAAGTGAACACCCACACCATAACGTTCATTAGATATACAACTCTCAAACTTTCGATAGATCCAATGAGGCGGACCAAATTCTGCATACTTGTCACTACTAGGGATGTCATGTTTTATTTTTATTGTCACTATGGAATGTTTTATTTTTATTGTCACTATGGAATTTTTGTGGCGGGGAGCCCACGGTATTCTAGGTAGAGTAGCTTTGATGGGAGGCAGCGACTAAAACAAAAGAACCAGATATTGTATATAATTAGAAAATGTTGGACATGATTTTAAGCAATTGAAAGTTCAAGGCACATTGAATAAACACTCAGTGACTTACTGTATTATTATCCCAACAGAAAGGCACATCGCAGAATTTGTTAGAAGGAAAAAATGTAGTAATGTTGGTCTACGAATTTATTAATGTGTTGTATAATGTTTTGAAATCACCTTTTTCAGTCCTAAACTTTCACTTTCGTGATTATTCTGTCCCTGACTGAAATTTTAGGCAAACGGTGACTAGATTGAGGGGTTAAATTCTGGAATATGCTGAAATAAAGTTCAGCAAAGAGAAATCTCAAGTACAAAAGCGCTACATTGTTTGAACTTAGCCCAAGATCGTTCAGGCTACATTCCTATTCGGTCAATTCGGTTGGTAAACTCATTGGTGGTTAGTTTTATCATGGGCTTTGCTTTATATACTTCTTGGACCAAGCCTAATCAAATGGGTTTCGCCTAGTTCGTGTGTTAGGTGGCTTTATGCCATCCATTGACACAGCTGACCGTGGGATCGTGCAGAAAACTTCTTGGTCCTGTTAAGGCGTCCGCAATAGTCCTGGGCCGGATTGTTCATTCTTTTGTGAGTACTTAAGCTTGAAGGGCTTCTCTTATCATTCGACCGACTGGCGGATTCTTATGTCGAACAAAGGTAAAGTGGAAATCCCGTATCGTTATCTTGATAGTATAACAAATGATGCTTCTATCTCCCATGATGAGGTGAGGAGAAGAATGTTAGATGAGGTTATGCATTGCTGGTGACACTTCAAATTTTGACTAGAAGAAAACGAAGAGCTTTGACCAAATGGTTGACCTAGGACTTTGCCCAATTGGTTGGGCAATCGAGCTTTTCGACGGCCGGTCAAGTATCCGTCAAAAGATCAAGTTGGACGTATGCCTAAGCAAAACACACCTTACTGCAAAGAGCATGCACCCTTGCGTTAATTGTACGCCCTTCAACCAAAAGAGCTTGTACCATCAGCGTAATGGAGTGCCCCAAGCCGTTGAAGGCGTGCCCTTTATCCAAATGGATACTCTTGCGTTAAGAGGCGTGCACTTTATCCTAATGACTTAAGGGACATGGCTCCCGACGTAGAGGGCGTGCACCTTAGCCTTAAGATTTTTAACCTGAGAACTTCCGTAAATATAATAGACAAAAACTGCCGAAGGATATAATTGGGCTGTTCACAGCAAGAGCTTTCCAATAATACTCCATAGGCCCAAATGGGACAAACGATTGACCAAGGAAATTTGATCTTGAGAATGTGAGGAAATTTATGATTTGACCTGATAGCTTGATGTGATAAAAAAGATCTAGTCACAAACTTTCTAATCCCATAAGAATCATACCATTCGGATGTTTATCGAAGAAAGTTTCTTATCTTTTCACTACGGTCAACACCTTAGCCCGATTAGTAGAATTTGTGATCTCGATACTTCTTTGAAGATCGGACCACAATTTCCTATCGTGAACTTTCCTTAAGAGAAATACTTAGGTCAATCGGAAAATTTATGCACAATCACAGCTTGAATAAAAAATTTGGTATTTTTTTGAAAAATCAACTGACGCACACTGTCGGCCGTGCGGCAGCCAATCATTGGTTGCCACATGGCAATCACACTATCAAGCTAACTAGGGTCTAGCTCAACCTAGGCTTGCCGCCTGTTGGGCCGGATGCAACCACTGCTTGGTGGGGCCTCAAAAGCATGGGCCTGCGCTTGTTGAGCCAAGCAGGGCCAACAAGAGGCCTATGCTGTGCAACGAGAGCCCGAGCCGAATCTAAGCCCAATTATCGCAATTTAGCGCCCATAAATTTCTTTTCAGCATTTTTTGAGTGGTTTCGATTATTTTTCAAGTGTTTTGCATCTCTCGAGGGGTTCTTTAAAGTATTCCCCCTTTGAAACCGTCAGCATTTCTAATTCCAATTTAGATAAATTATAGTCGTTGTGCTACTTAAACTAAAATGAGAATTTTCTTTTTGAAAGATAAATATTTTACTCCTCGGGCATAGATAGAATAAATAATAGTATTTTTATTTTGATTGTTGTTTTACTTTTGTAAATTTTGAATATTTGAAGGGGATAATGACAAAAATGGTCCCTGAATTTTGATTGAATGTGCAATGTGGTCCCTGAATTGTTGACTTGACCAATATGATTCCCGAACTTTAGCTCAATATGGAATGTGGTATATGAACTTTTAATTTGATCGATATGATCCTTAAAATTTTGGAACATGTTCAACTTGGTCCTTGAATTATAGAAAGATGTTTGATGTAGTCCTTCATTAATTCAAGTTCATGGACGACTTTGAATATTTTCTTATTATTTAGGGACCAAGTTGAACATGTTCCAAAAGTTCGGAGACCACATTGAACAAATTAAAAGTTCGGGGAGCATATTACATATTGGACTAAATTTCGGGAATCATTTTGGTCAAATTAAAAATCATGGATCACATTGAATATTGGATCAAAGTTTAGGGTCCATGTGTGTCATTTTTTCTATTTGAAAAGCATAAACTTGTTGTTACGTTGAAATAAGATTTAGGAAACTCTTATATTTTCTCTCCCAGTACCTCGAATTTCGCAAATCAGGGTTGCCTAGCTAGTGGCACCTTGGTTCCTAAGATTTTCTTAAATGCTAGGTTCATCTACATACTATAAAATTGATTAAATCTTGAATTAGACCGCAATCGCTTCCCATCAACTTAGGAAAATCTAAGTCGATTGGACACTAAAATCTTAGGTAAGATTAGAGAAGTCGAATACTTCCTAAGTACACCTACGAAGAAAGTCGTTGAACGTAGTCTCCAACTTACTAAACTAAGGTGTGGGAGTTCGGTTGCGTGTGAGATGGATTAACATCTCGTTTATCCCTTGTTTGTAGAACAATTCATGTGTTACCATCAAATGTGTCAGTAACCTAGATATCCAATTCCTATTTGCAACCTATATGTTCGATTTTTTTTAATGACAAGCTTGATTCATTACTACTTGTAATGACAAAATTAATTTGTTAGGTATGTGCAGGAAAATATAAACTTAATAACTCATAACCTATTAGCTAGCTAAGGGAAATGTATGAAGCGCATATGTAACCGGTTTACGAGGATATAGCATCGAGAAGTTCATCAAATCGCCAATCAGTTAACTCATTTCACAAGGGCCAACTTTGCATAGAGTATATTTAGGTAGAAGGTTAATCTCTTTTAGAATAATGACAAAACAAGAATAAGGATAGTACAAGTATCATAACTTTTTTAAAACGTTTACCACAAGTGTCATGCGACATCATGGCATTTAAGCAAGAATAAAAAAATTTATGTCATAACTTTTTTTAAACGTTTACCACAAGTGTTGGAAATCGACGTGGCATGATACTTGTGATAAACGTTTTGAAAAAGTTATGTCACGAAAGTGATCACTTGAAAGGATTTGGATCGCCTAACATTAGGATTTTTGTGACATGCGTGATATTACTCAAATCAAGCCGTCCAAATGAAAATGGACTATCCGATTTGAGCCACGTCATGTGTTGAAAGAGAGGGAAAAAATGTGGGTGAGAATTTTTTTGGGGTTTAAAAAATTTTGAATCACAAACGTGGCTCAAATCAAGCTGTCCATTTTCATTTAGACGACTTGATTTGAGTAATGTCACGCATGTCACAAAAATCTCAATATTAGGCGAGCCGTATCAAGTTATGGCACCCAAGTGAATGTTTTCTAAAAGTTATTGCACTCAAGTAATCCAAAAAATAATTATAGTACTATAATGAGTGTCATACGAAAATTATGACACTTGTGATATTTTTATCTCAACAGAATATAATGCCCTCGTTAAACATCTATGGAATTAGCTGCTTTAAATAGTATCGCCTATGGTATGGGTATAAATTCAACCTATTATGCCTTTCAAAAAGACCTAATTTTCTAAAACCTCGCCCCCCCCCTCCCCCTTCCCTCCCCCCCCAAAATTTAGATACAATTTGAATTTTATCCCGAATTTTTAGTCCAAAAAGAAAATCTCTAACCTTTCTCTCATAATAAATATTCTCTTCAACTCTCCGTCAAAAAGTCAATGTTAGCCGTCCAACATGACATTTTCATGTGTACATTTTTCTCTTAACTCCCTCTAGGTGTCATTCCATGTCCATTTTTTTTCAAATATGCTTTTTCTTCTTTCCCTTTATCAGGAAGACAATGAACAGTGATGAGTCTAGGTTCAATACTTGATGATAATTAGAAGAGTTCCAGTTAATTCCGGGACTTAATGAAGGATCACCAATGTCCATTCTTCCTAATCGAAGCCTCCCCATGTTCTTCTCTTTAATTCTCCGTTCCTGACAAAGATTCGAAGAACTCTTCGACAGACTGACAAAAGGGAAAAAAAATTATCACCAACAGTTTAGCCTTCAGGTGGCTTCAAAATCGACATCCAATAGGTAAATCGAAAATTGAAATTGGACAGAAAGTTATCTTCGCTTAACTCTCTAGACAACAGATCCAAATGAACCAAAGGGAGAAAAAAACTGATCGCCAAACATCAAATTGTAAAGGCGAAATTCCACGAAGAAGACGATGAACGGTAGTGAGGAGCCTCATTGCTCTTCTTGCCCAGTGGAATGTGTTGCAAGTAAGACCATTGCGGACGAGCTCGATGTGAAGCTGTTGGTACATAAGGACTTACGGTGTGCGCCCATGTGGGCAATCACACCCGCCTATCATAGAATCATAGATAACTACCGAAGCGGTTATCACTTTTTCAAACATGAAAAGTCACGTTCCTTCGTAGACGTAAAAGGAACGACTCTTCTCCTTTTTGGTGACTCTCTCTGCGATACTTTAAGAAAACACAGAACGACGTACGCTCTCTTCCAACTCATTGTTGATTGGCAATCAACACGAAGGAACTTTCGAGATCGCAAAGGGGCACTTAATCTGTGATAATCAAGATATGTCCTCGTAATATACCTACTTCGATCGGTGATTCAAGTGAACTATTGGGCATGTTTTCGCAATTAGATCTTTGATCGAATAGGGTTTCGTATCTAACATTGGTATCGGAGCATCAATTACTTGTTTCCTGATTGTTTTGCTTGATAATTTCGTATTATTGAATGATTAAAGCCCTAATCACGTAGTTTTCTGTTCATGCATAATTGTTTAAGTTACGTGTAACAAAAATAAATTCTGAATACAAGGTTGGATCGGGCTCGTCGAGACGATCGTTTTGAGTAGTGGATCATCGTCGTCGGCCGCCGGAGTAGACCGCACGCGCCGCATACGCCGAGGGGGTCCTGTGCGTGTGGGCGTTACGCGCCCACATGCATAGCGCATGACGAGGCCTATTTTTCGATTTATCGAGATATCCTAACCCGATTTTAGCCTATCCTTGTTCCGATTTAAGGTATTTCTAACCCTATTTTTGACTAGCCCTAATCTAGGTTTGGGATAAGCACAATCCGGTTCTGTTTTAGTATAAACCCAACCCGTGACCCGTTTTTGACCCGAGACCCGACCCGTTGACCGGTTGACCCATTAATCGTTGACCCGCTAACTCATTGACCATTGACAAAAAAAAAGGGTCGACCAACCTATAAGGGCTTGTCTAATACCTGGATTTGCATGTTCTTGGTTACAATATGTTTGTAATAATTACATGATTGATGGATTTTAGTAATCCACTTTGTTCGCATTCATTGTAGGAACAATGTCATCAAGACCAGGCCCTGTGATTAAATGGGTAAGGCAAAGTACGACAACACCTAGAAGAACAAGAACAAATGAGTAAAGATAAGCCCTGAATGAAAAGGTCGAGCGATTAGGTCATTATAGATAGGATAATGTAAGCGACATTATAACCCATGCAAAGAGGGTCAAAGTATGCTTCAAGAAATCATATGGGGAGAACTCGAAGTATCATCTATGCATGCCTTTTATGCATTGAGAAACTCTATGCCTAAGGAATGGCATAAATTGCTCACTTATGCAATAATTGAGCACAACACATGCAAGAATTTCGTGCTACATTTCTTGCACGAATACATGAAGTCGAGGCGGCGAAGACATCATCACTTGGGATGAACGGATCTTTGCACAAACAATATGCACCTTGGCGTATCAACAAAAGTCCTCAAAATGGTTATCCGAGGGCATCGATATAGGTTCCCAACATTATAGAACATCCCCCTAAAGATCTTGAAGCATCATTTTCTTGTAGCAATGAAGTTGAATGGATTGAAGTTGAAACCCGAAAAAGGAGCAAAACACGTTATTACATTTGATTTTGTTCTTATGTTAGTCTTATTCCATAATATGTCTAGGAGTTTATTTTTTTGGAACTTATCATCATTGAATTGATATTTTTTTTAATATTATGTTTGTTGGATATTCTATTTTAGAATATGGAATTTGATTATTCAATGTAATGTCTTCTCTGCTATATATATATATATATATATATATATATATATATATATATATATATAGTAAATTATGAAAAACACAATTGGATAATTGTATTGATATTAATTTCAGATTAGAATTTCTAGATGATGATGGGGAACCTAGTGAACTGTCGATTCTAAGATCTACTATGAAACCGTATGTTAGTACAATTAAAATGCATGAATATAATGCATTTGTTGCATTCAAATAGACTTTATTAATTCATGCGAAATGTCTAAATTACCTCATATTCAGATATAATGACAACGGCTTCAAAGAACATCGTGGCTAAGCTCAATAAGGGCGAGAAGTTAAACGGTGAAAATTATGAAATCGGAATATGAAAATCCGATGTGTGTTGGAAGAGTTAGAGGCATTGGAAGCTCTTAACTTGAACATGACCGAGCCAAATGATGGAAATATCGCACAATATAGGAGGGATAAAGAAGTCTTCGCTGCCTAGAAGAAAAAGAACTCAACTACTCGCATTACGTTGTTGAGCAGTGTGGATAATGATATCATGCGAGAGTTCGAGCAAGCATGAGAATGCAAAAGATATATGGGACGCATTAAAGGCTAGATTTGGATAGACTTCGTCATCAAGCTAATGCAGCTTATAATCGATTCGACACCTATAAGATGCCACATGGGCATAATGTAAAGCAACATTTGAGAAAAATGTCAAACATGATTAGTGAACTAAAGGATGCAGGTCACACATTATCTAATGAACAACAAGTGCGATTAGTGATTCGCTCTTTACCCCTATATGGGAGCACATGAAAGTTAACTTGACCAACAATAAAAATGTCAAGACATTCGAGGATGCTATGCGCTACCTGGAGCTGGAAGAGGATATTCTTACGTCGCCTAAGATACAATTTAATGTGTATTTTGCTGATTTTAGATCACATTGAGCTTGGGGTCCAAGCACAAGCGCCTGGCAATTTCATAAAGAGGACGGGTAAAGGAGCGGAACCATCCGGCAAGAAATCGAAGTTTGACAAGTATGGAAAATGGAAACGCCCCGTGAAGAAAAATATTTCAAGGATGAAATATTATAACGTGGCAAAAAGGGTCACTTCGCTCGCCACTATGGTGAGCCGAAGAAGGTAGAAACCCTTAATACACTTAAAAGTGTTGATTATATATCAAGTTATATATTTTTAACTGAACCTCATCCTTTGTGGACTATAGATTCGGGAGCCATGCACCATGTAGCCAAAGATAGAAGTACTTTTGTGAAATTTCGATGAATTCCAAGTGGAGTGAGATGGATCTATATAGGAAATAATTCTAGAGTGGAAGTTAAAGGAATTGGCACCTGCCAACTTATCATGCGAGGTGGACGCACTTTATTCCCGCACAATATCATGTGCGCTCTAGAGATTCGTAGAAATGTTGTCTCTGTGTTGGTGTTAGTCAAACTTGATTTTAGTATGAATTTCCATAATAATGGTGTAGATTTGTTGTTAGGTACAACTTTCTATGGTTCAAGTTATTTTGTTGATGGCTTTATCATGTTGGATGTTGAAAATACAAATGTGAATGTTTATTATTATTTATTTGCATCTTCCAATTCTAGTGAAAATGATGTGAATATTTGGCATGCTACACTTGGTCATATTGGTCAAGAAAGAATAAATAGATTAGCCAAAGATAGCTTATTAGGCAATATTGAAAAAGTCGATTTGCTTGTTTGTAAGCATTGCCTAGCTAGAAAAACTACATGAAAGCCACTTGAAAATGACACAAGAGCTGAATTTCCTTTGCAACTAATCCATACATACATCGTGGTCCAATGAATGTGAAAGCAAGGCACGGTTCTGTTCATTTCATCACATTTATTGATGATTATACTCGTTTTGGATATGTTTATCGATTTCTCATAAATCGAAGCATTTAGTTGCTTCAATAAATTTATGACCCTAGTAGAAAATCAATTAAACAAGAAAATAAATGTTTTGAGATCCGATCGAGGTCGAGAGTATCTATCCGATCGATTCGGAATTTATGTGATGAAAAGGGAATAGATAGACAATTATCCATTTCATATACTCCCTAACAAAATAGAGTAGGCGATAGAAGAAACAGAACCTTACTTGAAATGGTTAGGTCCATAATGGCACAAGCTAATTTATCGATCGCCTTTTGGGGTGATACTTTATTGATTGTTGCATATGTGCTTAATCGAGTGCCTTCAAAATCGTCTCTTCCACCCCATATGAGTTGTGGGCCAGGTCGAAAACCCGATATGAGCTTTCTTAAACCTTGGGGTTGTCTTGCTCATACTCATGAGTCCACTCATAAATATGAAAAATTGGGACCAAGAAGCAAAAAGAGTATCTTCATAAGATATTCGGAACACCTAAAAGGGCATGTATTCATAGGTGAGTAAGAAAGCGAAAGTGTAACTGAATTTGAATCATGAGATGTCACATTCTTAGAGAATGAATTTTCAAGATAAGACAAAATAGGTGAAGACTATTCCCTATTTGAGACGTTAGATCATGATAATGAGACATTTGGATATAATGATCCAAGTGGGAGTAATGTGAGAAGTGGGGATTTGAGAACAAACCGATCTTAATTGCAACCATTTGATGAAACGATACCATTATCTGGTCCGAATGGGAGCGTAATGAAGAATGAAGTACCACTTGTACAATCTTCTTCTCGGCGAACAAGTCGCAAAAGCATTTCCCGCCGACGCTTTGAGATTGAAGGGGAAGCTTTCATGATCACTCCACTAGAAAAGGATGAGCTAAGAAATGTAAATGAGGCTCTATCTTGCCCCGATAAAGAAAAGTAGGTAAAAGCAATGGAAGAAGAGTTGGAGTCAATGAAATCAAACCACGTTTGGGAACTGGTTGATCTTCCAAAAGGACGTAAGGCTATTGCGAACAAGTGGATTCTCAAAATAAAGCGAAAATCGGATGGCTTAATTGAAAGGTATAAGGTTCGCCTTGTTGCGAAAGTATACAACCAACAAGAAGGAATTGACTACGAAGAAACTTTTTCTCCTGTGGTAAGATTTACTTGTTCGCCTAATCTCGACAATAATAGCTAGTTTGGATCTAGAGTTACATCAAATGGATGTTGAGATTGCTTTTCTCAACGGGAAAATTAGAAGAAGAAATTTATATGGAGCAACCTATTGGGTTTATTGCCAAAGGCCAAGAATATAAAGTATGTTGACTTCGAGATCGATATATAGCCTTAAGCCAGTCTTCAAGGCAATGGTATATATGATTTCATAATGCTATAGTGTCATATGATTTTGATATGATTAGTGAAGATAATTACGTGTATATCAAAAGGTCCAAAGGTCATTTTGTAATTGTATCATTATATGGAGATAATACACTGCATTCTGGAAGCAATATGGAGTTTATCAAGACAGTCAAAAATTGGTTATCTTCTTATTTTGAAATGAAAGATATGGGTAAACCTACATACATTCTCGGAGTTAAGATTTCGAGAGATTGTTCAAAAAAATTGTTATCTCTTTCTTAAGAGACGTACATTAATAAAATTCTTGAACGATTCGTATGCAAGTTGTAAACCCATTGATACTCTTATTGCAAAAGGTAAAGGATTGAGCCGTAGAATGTGTCCTAAAACTCTACATGAACAAGAGCAAATGAAAAACGTTCAATATGCCAATGCTCTTGGAAGTCTCATGTACGCTATGATGTGTACCGGACACGATATTTGTTATGCAAGTATGAGTGATAAATAGATATCAATCTAATCCAGGGTCAAGCACATTGGATCGCCTTTAAGAAAATCCCGAGGTATCTAAAAGCAACCACTGATTACTCGTTGACATATCAAGGTAGTGATATGCACTTTGAGGGCTATACTGATGCCGATCTGGGCGGGAGATTTGGATAAGAGAAAATTCACTTCGAAAATGTGTTCTTACTGAATAATGGCGCTATATCGTGGAGTAGTAAAAAATAACAGTGTATAGCATTATCCATCATGGAAGCCAAGTTCGTAGCATTATCATCAACAAGCACAATAGGGTATTTGGCTTAGAAAATTTTTGGATCATTTGGGTGTTACTAGATGTCACATCCCATTTTCAATAGCTCTTAAGCGATCAAGGAAGACCAAAATAGATTGGAAAGATTACTCATGATGAAGAGTTCGCACTATCGACGTAAATCAAGGAAAAGTTAAACACATTATTCAGGAAAATGTACTCCAAGAGAAGATATATTTATTAAGTTGATACCCATCATGGATGCCAAGTTGGGTAAGGATGAAAGCGTTAGGGATATGTGCGACATTTCGACTATGTTCGATGGAAAGTTTAGAGCATTACTATTCGGTGATTCGGACCCAAATATGCCATGGTAATGATCGAACTTGATGGGTTCAAGGAGCTGAATTAAGGTACTAGCGGAATGCAAGTGGATTGATTTGAATTTTACTAGCCATATGTGGATGGATGGCTAGATTTCACGTTCAAAGGGATAAAGGGATGATGAGAAGTCATCAAAATTTTATATTACATGTAATTAGCCACCGGAATCTCTTTGGGCTTCAAGTATAATGTAAATTTGTATGAGAAACAGCCCATGACCAAAGAGCTTTTTCTCTCGATTTTCAAGGAGCGTCAAAAAGTAAAATGGCTCGTTTGGGCTCATCCGAAGGCTGAATTGAGCTCCGTTTTTTCTACGAGACCGTAAGATCATTAGGAACATGAATCCGAGGTCCGATTGTCTAGAAAATAAATAAAATTTGGTCATTTTGAGCTGGACTCGAGTCTAGACGTGGAGACTCATTATTTGTTTGGCGATTCATAGGAAGTTAGGGGAAGCTCAATCATATTTGACCAGCTCATTGATGCATGATAAACAAGTGCCATTGGCAATCCCGATCTTCACCAAGTGTTCCCCCTAAGCTATCCACTTGTTAGGTGCATGCAAAGGCTTAGCTTAACAAGTAACGAGCTTAAGAAGGAGTATGGGGAAACTAGTCATCAAGTGGGATAGCTCCATGGGTGCATGTTTAACAAGTGTCACATGTAGAAATTTCAGCTAACAAGTGCCATATTAGATCACCAAGTGTCAATATGGGGTGGCCAAGTGTTGACACTCTTGTACCAAGTGTCAAGCCTTCTTCCAAGTGTCAAACCCACACCAAAGTTCCTCCAAACCCATTTGCATGCTCCAAACCAGCTGTTCTTGTGGGGGTATGGTAATCTTCATACCAAAAATGGAGAGGAAGGGAGCTGCCATTGCTCTGCCTTGTTCGAGAAACTATGCGGCGGGGAATAAGGAAAATCGAGAAGGCAATTTCACCGTTCCTTCGCGCCCATTCAACAAATTCATGCAAGAAATTCCTCCAAACTTTTGTCAAGTTACTTTTTGATTTAGAGATAGCTAGGGGATGGACAATTGGATTAGGAAATTAGATGCGTATGTTGTGGAGTAGCTGAATATGGGTGAAAAATCGATCCTCTAATTGAGTAAAGTGGTTTGGGCGTTGTAATTGTCATCAGTAGGATTTGTGGTATGTAGGAATTTCGGTCCAAGGAGGGACAGCACGAAGGGGGGAACGTGAGGAAATAGAAGAGGTTGCAATTAGTGAACGCGACAAATCAAGGTTGCCAGGTGTGGAACCTCTAAATAAGGGCTCGGTTGGTAAGAAAACATTCCAAACTCGTCCCATAACCTATTAGTATGCTCAAGTAAGCCGATGATGGATTCGAATTGAAAAGAAAAGGGGCTGAAGGGTAGAGACGGGTTAGAGTTCATTGGCAACAAGGTTGAGGAGAGCATTTCCTAATTCCATGTGGCTCTTGGGTGTAGAAACGGACAAGGATAGGCTGGTATATTGCGATTAAGGCTATCGATAGATTGTATCTCACTTGACTTCGAGTAAATTGCTATCATGGATGGTAGAGTTAGCGAGATATGCCAACGAATTTCGGATAATGAGAAGTGAAGGATCCAAATTATACATAGACAAGAATGGGGCCGAGTGGTATTAGTTTTAGTGTTGCTTAGAGCATTGGAGAGTCCTGTTCACAGGTTCCGATGGGAAATTGTGGTTAATAAGAGCTTCATTAGTGCGAATTGTGGACTAAGCGAAGACGGAGATCAGCGATGCATAGATGGCTATACTTGGTTGTAAGTGTGGGCGAGACGCATGAATGGAAAAGTTCAAGGTAGAGTGCGGGTCAATGTGTATTCTAGTCCGAATAGCTACTTGTGGAAGTCAGGCGATGAAATCCAGTAGTTGTTAGGCAAGATAGTCAAGGCGGAGGTAATGCCCGAGGGTGAGTTGGAACCGGTGCTAGTTTGTGAGGGATCAATGCTAGTTATTAAGGTACATAAGTAGGCTTGGTGTCATGAATAATTTGTATTGCCTTTACCGTTTCCTTTCTGCTCCTATTAAGCATAGAATGGTGGTTACATTGTGCCATTTTGAATGATTGATGGCACGATTAATTGCAAGATTGCCTTATAGAGGTGTTAATCAAAATGTATATTAACTTGAAACTGTGGAACCTTCGGTTCCCTCTAAGGAAAAGATTGATATTGGTATTTGTGATTGTCATGAAGTTACATTTTGATTGAGCTGTGTGCGGGGAATACGTGGTCACAGTTGGTGCCTTGGAGAAAGGAACAACAATATCGGATCAATTGTGAAGGCGATGAAGGAGCCGGATGGTGGGATTTGCAAGCATAACATACATAGGTAAGCATGGTCATCATGTATCACAATTGCACCGCATTCATTCGGCATGGTTACGCTTTGAGACCGAATATGTGGTCTTGCTTGCAAAACGAGAATTGTGTTAAACCTTCAAAATGTGCTAGTCGATATACAATGCTTGCAGGTTAACCTAAAACTAAAGTACCAAAGCCTAGGACGACGAGGTTTGGATGTATTTCTTGTTGAGCTTTTTAGCTCACTCTTATGGTGGTTTCTCTTTTTGTTACATATCACCCAAGCTCGGAGGGCAAAGGAGCGAGACACGATCATTGGATTTGGCGGCTAGTCTTGGAACAAGAAGTAGTCACCTAAACTTCCTAGATAACTTTTAGGATTGTGAAAATGCGTGTAAACACGAGGATGAGTATTTTAAAACTGCTTTTCGACCTTGAATCCCTTTAGTTGTTCTACTACCTTGAGTGTTCATCCCATGATGCCTTTGGGATATATTGAGTTGAGTCTTGCTTCCATATGTGTTGTACCAAATATCACCTCTAAAGGATAAAAGAATACTAAATGCGGTAGATGTGGCGGCTTGGGACATCACACTAGAGATGTTGCAAATCTTGTGAAGGTTTATTGTGATAGTCAGGCAAGAATAGCTTATACTAAGGATCCTAAGTTCCATAGTAAGACCAAACACATAGACATTAAGTAGAACTATATTAAGGACATGGTAGCACGAAAAGATGTGAAGCTTAAATATATATCTACGCATAGAATGTTAGCGAGATCTTATGATAAAGCCGATTCCTAGAGATGTTTTCCTTAGTCATGTAAAGACTATAGAACCGCATAGAGGTTGATGTATTGAATATTTATTTTTCCCTTAAATGTTCACGAGTTGATGATGTTGTTTATGAATATGGATGTCTATAAGTTTATTTGATATTTATGCATGTTCAATGCTTGGTGCATTATATTGAGAATGTATGTCGGACAGATGCGAGATTAGCCCACTCACACGGGTAATCACCTCTATTTCTTGTATGATGAATAGAGATGAAGCAATTTTAAGCTTATTGTCTAGGTGTCTAGGTGATAATTGAGAGCACAAGCTTAAATACTTAAGCTTTCTTAACGGAATGTTAAGATGATGACTTAAAATTTATAATGTCCAAAATGAAATAACCCACATATTTCATTTTATCCGTCTTTGTTGCCATATGAGAGTTCGATGGAAACTCTTGGCTAGAGTTGTTATATGAATTCAAGTTAGACATTCAATGTGTTTAAGTTATCATCTGCACGGTATTAAAATAGAAAGACATACGCTCCATGGGGAATGAGAAAATACCGTAATACGTATTTCATATTACGTTTGCATAAATCGATTAATGAGAGTAGGCAAAAGTTTATATCTCAACTTTCTAAGCCGTGTGAGACTCTCGAGGATAAGAATCCCTCATTTTCGTACCCTCATGACTATTCATTATTCTCGAGATTTCTTTTTAGTATTCGCTATCTTAGAATGTTGCCTATGGTCATGAAATTGATTCGATCTAAAGGGACATTTCTAGAAAGGTGAGCTAAACTGACATTAAGAGGTCTAATGGAGGAGGAAGATTAATTTGGAGTTTTTAAGTCACATTATGGATTGTATTCACAAACCGGTTAGTTATGATTGTTTAGTGTGATCATAATTGTGAATATAACGTGTCATATTTTAAATAAGATGCGGAGAAAGATACATATGTGATTGATCGATCTATGGTACAACATACAAAAAAATGTATTTTTTTATTAATATGTCCATTATGAGTCGTCATATATTCTCAACGGATGTATGACAACGAGCTCTTAGTGTATCTTTGGTCGTACGAGTTATTTGTCAATATGAACTTTGCGAAGATAAAGATTTTTGTGCTTGGTCCTCTGTGGACGAGTGGGAATTGTTGGTCCTTCGTAAGTATGTGGGAGCTATTTGTCCTACATGGGCAAGTGGGAAATGTTGATACATAAGAACTTACGATGTGCGCCCATACATGCAATCACACCCGCTTATCGGAGATAGCTGCCGAAGCAATTATCACTTTTTCAAACGTGAAAAGTCACGTTCCTTCACGGCACGTAAAAAGGAATGACTCTTCTCCTTCTTGGTGACTCTCTCGCAATACTTCAAGAAAACACGAACGACATACGCTCTCTCCTAACTCACTATTGATTGGCAATCAACACGAAGGAACTTTCGAAATTGCAAAGGGGCACTTAATTTGTGATAATCAAGGTATGTCCTCATGATATACCTACTTCGATCAATGATTCAAGTGAACTATTTGGCATGTTTCCGCAATTAGTTATTAGATCGAATAGGGTTTCGTATCCAACGAAACTGTTCGCGAAGTCGGCGTAATAGTCGCTACCCAAAAACTCTTTTAGTGAATAAAGTGCCCTTCAAAAAAATCACTTACTCGGCAACTGCCGAACATATGGAGTCTTATAGAGCTTATTCGATATAATATGAATCCTTATTTGAAGAGAGGATGTTATTTCAGTCCATTATTTAAAATTTGATTAAGTATGTTAGAAATTCTAAAACTTATCAGGTGTAATTAAGTCATAAGATTTTCAAAAAGTGCAATCAAGCTTTAAAATTCATCATGAAAATACAATCGAGCCCTAAAGTTTTCAAAGTCAAATCAAGCCCTAAAACTTATTACAAGTATAATCAAGCCGTAAAACTTTTAAAAAATGCAATTAAAGAAAAGAATTAATTGGATCAATTTTAAAATTTAATCACACATTTTAAAAGTTTCAAGGATTGTTGCAGTTATCCCTTCGAAATTCTCTCCTGCTAGCTAAAATCTCTAAGAGAGACCTAATGATCGAACGAGCGTGGCTGTTTAGGAAGAACGCGCCCCTTTGCTTCTGTCCCCTCCGTTTCCTCACTTTCCGGAGAACAGAAATCACAACCGACTATCCCATATCTCTATTTCGACTTTCTCTTCTTCGCTTGTAGTGTACTTGAAAAGCACCATTGCAGGCAACATGCTCCTGAGGAAACGAGGTGAACCTCGATCACCCACCCATGATCTTGTCAGGACGAATCATTACCGTTTTATTGACATATCATTCAATTGTACTTATTTTTAATTCTGATTCATTCCCGTTAATCAATAGCATCACAGGCTGTGAGGCTGAGAATCTTCTGATGCTGCAGGAACAGTTTCATGCTTCAGCTCTCAATGCGGTAAAGTTTATAATGCTTCAAAGAAGTTCTTGTCGTTGAATCAGCCTCCTTGGTGGCACAGTGCAAGTACCGGTATTTCCTCTTTCAGTGAGGCTAAGCATGAAGATTCAAGAAAACTTAACGAGGTGCGACAGTCAGTCGACAGCATCTGCAGTATCTTGAAAAGGGGTCCTTGGGGACCTTCCATAGAGAGTGCCCTTTCGGTGCTTGACGAAATGCCCAAGCCAGAATTGGTTATTGGGGTCTTAAGGAGAATGGAGGACTTCGATCAAGCTCTACATTTTTTTCGCTGGGTCGAGACAAAAACCGATCAAGCTCATTGCCCAGAGGCATACAACACTCTTCTCATGGTGATTGGGAAGACTAGAAAGTTTGATAGAATGGAAGAGTTATTAGAAGAAATGAGTCTTGCCGGATTCGGTCCATCTAACAGTGTGTGTGTCGAGTTAATCTCGATTTGTGTGAAGTCACGGAAGCCCAGAGAAGCTTTTCAGCTGATTCAGATGATGAGGAAGTTCAAGTTTCGTCCTGCGTTTTCAGCGTATACCACCTTGATTGGTGCTCTTTCTACAGTTCTGGAATCTGATCTCATGCTTACTCTCCTTCGCCAAATGCAAGAGCTGGGTTATGAAGTGAGCTTACATTTGTTTACAACCATTATCCGTGCATTTGCAAGGGAGGGCCGAGTTGATGCTGCCCTTTCTCTATTGGATGAAATGAAAAGCAACTCTTTTCAAGCTGACATAGTTCTGTACAATGTCTGCATTGACTGCTTTGGCAAGGTTGGTAAGGTCGATATGGCATGGAAATTCTTTCATGAGATGAAAGTTCATGGTATAATGCCTGATGACGTGACATATACCAGTATGATAGCGGTTCTCTGCAAAGCAAATAGATTGGATGAGGCCGTGGACTTATTTGAGCAGATGGATTGCATCAGGGAAGTCCCCTGTGTTTATGCCTATAATACATTGGTCATGGGTTATGGATCAGTTGGGAAGTTTGAGGAAGCATACAGTTTACTCGAGAGACAGAAGTCAAAAGGGTGCATTCCAGGTGTGATAGCATATAATGGCATTCTTACTTGCCTAGGGAGGAAGGGTAGAGTGGAAGAGGCATTGAGGATTTTTCATGAGATGAAAAAAGATGCAGCTCCTAATCTCATAACATATAATATCCTGATGGACATGCTTTGCAAGGCAGGAAAGCTTGAAGCAGCATCTGAAGTTAGGGATGCCATGAAGGAAGCCAGGTTGTTTCCAAATGTAATAACTGTTAACATAATGGTTGATCGCCTCTGCAAGGCTGAAAAGCTTGATGAGGCTTGCTCTATATTCAATGAAATGGATCATATGGTCTGTACCCCAAATGCTGTTACATTTTGTTCGCTAATTGATGGATTAGGAAGACATGGCAGAGTTGATGATGCCTATAGGCTTTACGAGAAGATGCTCGATTCAGGTCATGTTCCAAATGCAGTCGTTTTTACCTCCCTCATTAAGAACTTTTTCAAGTCTGGCAGGAAGGACGATGGACACAAGATATACAAGGAAATGGTCCGGAGGGGCTGTTCTCCTGACCTGACACTTCTTAATACCTACATGGATTGTGTGTTTAAAGCTGGTGAGACGGAGAAAGGAAGGTCTTTATTTGAGGAAATAATAGGTCAGGGATTTACTCCAGATGCAACGAGTTATTCTGTTTTGATACATGGCCTTGTGAAAGCGGGTTTTGCAAATGAAACCTATCAGTTGTTCTATGCAATGAAGGAGCAAGGTTGTGTTCTTGATACCCGTGCTTACAATACTGTGATTGATGGATTCTGTAAGTCAGGTAAAGTTAACAAAGCTTATCAGCTACTGGAGGAAATGAAGTCCAAGGGTCACCAGCCCACTGTTGTTACTTATGGCTCTGTCATTGATGGGCTTGCTAAGATTGATAGGCTTGATGAGGCATACATGCTTTTCGAAGAGGCTAAAGCGCAAGGAGTGGAATTAAATGTCGTAATTTATACCAGTCTTATTGATGGCTTTGGTAAAGTGGGTAGAATTGATGAAGCATACTTAATCATGGAAGAGCTGTTGCAAAATGGTTTGACTCCCAATGTTTACACTTGGAATTGTTTACTTGATGCATTGGTGAAAGCAGAGGAAATAGATGAAGCCCTTGTCTGCTTTCAATCCATGAAAGATCAAAACTGCGATCTCAACCATTTCACTTACAGCATTATCATAAATGGTCTTTGCAAAGTTAGAAAATTCAACAAAGCCTTTGTGCTTTGGCAGGAGATGCAGAAGAAGGGTCTGAAGCCAAATACGACGACCTACCACGACGATGATATCTGGACTTGCGAAAGCTGGGAACGTTGTGGATGCTAATGGGCTATTTGAGAGATTTAAGGCTGGTGGCGGCATTCCTGATTCTGCCACTTATAATGCCATAATAGAAGGCTTAAGCAGTGCAAATAGGCCAATGGATGCATACTCATTATTTGAGGAAACTAGGTTGAAAGGTCACAAGATTCATACAAAAACATGTGTGGTTCTTTTAGATGCATTACATAAGGCTGAGCGGCTTGAGCAGGCAGGAATCGTCGGTGCTGTTTTGAGAGAAATAGCGAAGTCTCAACATGCTTCTAAACACTGGTAACTTATTATAAGTTCATCCCATTGCAGAGGGAGGGGGTCCTGTGGTTTGCTAGAAATAGCCCCTTGAGCCTCAAGGCGACATCTCATCTTGTTGGAGCAATCAGTGGGCCATTCACTTACTGAGCCTCTTTCGAGCCTCCATTGTGGAATGCTATCCCTCTAGATTCTTGATTTCAGCATCATTGGTTTAAAGGTGCACCCTTGACGAATCATATCAGCGACACACTTGTTATTGTTATAGTAGGGCGAATCGAAATAGGCATGCACAATGAGTTGGAGATGCAATATATTTTTCTAATGACTTGCCCTAATCCAGCAGGCCAAGTGGCAAGTGGAGCATTTAGGCGGTGACATTTCTCTAATCTCCATTTATGTGGCAAATCATAAGCTCTCTCAGACCTAATCTGGGACTGAAAACCTCATAGACTTCCTCTCTTATAGCATTAACATTCGTGTAATGTCGGCCCATTTGGTCTGGATCATATTTGGTGAGTAGGATTCTAAAGATGACCCAACAGGTTTGGAAGTTGTTCATATCTTGTATCACCTTGTGTTAAATGAGTTCGATAGGTGGCTTTCAGGTGTAGCTTTTTGTCATGTATTACTTTTATACCATTTGTGATTATCGGACTTGACCCATACCAGCCAAGTTGACAAAAGGAGTAATCTGGTGGTAATATTTGGTGGAGTGAATCTCTACTTATGTATCAAGTCATAAGCTATTCTCTGGTCAGCTGCGGAACACGGGATGCTACAATTTTTCTGGGTATAGTTGCGTCAGATTCTTGGGAGGAGGCAACCTTTTGTTGTACTGCTGTTTCCCTTTTTTCCTTTTCCAAATCTGAACAAAATACTGTGCATGGCAAGAATAGGTGAAGTTTTCCTTTGTAAAATGAATAATTAGGGCTGCAAGCCTGCAGTAAAAATATTTGTGATGATCATCTCTAGCTGGAATATAATCTTTGACTTGCATTTGATCATTACTTTAGTTGATTTAGCTGGATCGTTCTCTGTATTTTCACCTTCTTGATATTGGCTTCGATATGTTATGCATATATTCCTGCAGATGGTCGATATGTGGGATTGTTGTGCACCTTTGGATAAAAGAAGAGTTCATGTGCATTTTCGTCAAACTGATGATGCTGCAGTAGTTTTTGCTGAAGCTGCAATATCCTCCATTACTCCAGGCACGTGGATTTCCTGATTGATACTATTATACCTTTGAAAGACTGTCAAACCTCATCCAGATTCAAATCTGCCTGAAGGCTACATTTTGTGACTTGGTAATTTGCGTTTATGTTTAAGACAAATATTCCAAAATTGCTTTATTTGTGCTCATGGCAACAAAAAATGAGAAGAGAAGAGATAGGTGAGAAAATATATCCATTGTAGTATTGGAGTTCAGGTTTGCCACATTCTATACCCTTCATCCTTCCTACTCGCATTTGGCAAGATATAAACTTAGGATTTTGATCAGCAACCACTCCTCTTCTCCAATTTGATTAATGGGAGACATACATATGACGTTACTTGCATGCTTCTATTATTAAGAGTGGTCATGGGCCAAATGCAAATACTCCATTTTTTGCCCTCTCGTTCTCATATGTCCTTTCTATGTCATCTACATTTAAGGATAGGATTGTTGAAGAGAGAGGTCATCGAATGTGAATTTTTTTTCAAGCTCCCTTCTCAAGTACATCAATGAGGAGCCAACTCCTGCCATATAAATGTCGTTATACTGCATTTTTTTAGTACACGAGGCATAGAAGTCTATCTATGTCGAATTGAGTGTGGGTTCGTACTACAAGATTCCAAGATAACAGATAGGACCGATCAAGGAATATTTCTGCTATGATGAGCTCTTATTGTTATAAGATCATGCCAAATGATTGGAGAAAATCTGGCATGCCTACTCTTTCATTGGGAGGCAAAGTTGTGGGAAGACGGCGGATTAAAGTTGTATTACGGAGCATAGTGGAATTGGTGGGGAGGATTGCGATCTATTCATCGATATGTTTGAAGGTGGTTTTCTTTTAAATAGCAATTTGTCTTTTGAAGCTCTCATCAAATTGAGAAAGCAGCTTGAAGAACTGGATTTTCCGTGCAAAGCTGTGGAAATGGTTGTCTTTGGTTGCTGGTTCATTGCTCATAGCACTTCCTTCTCATATGTTGCTGCAGTTTATGATCCAAAGTTTATAACACACCTTTTAGGTTTCTTTGCAAGTTTCAGTAATTTCAGTATGCCATGTTCATTTACTTAGTTAGCTTCACCCTGCAGCGTATGTTCCAGAACTTCTTTGGTTTTAACCTTTTTTTCATCCCCAATGGCAAACTTGTTTGGGGAGGCGGGCGGGAAATTATGGCAACGCGTACGCTCTAATGGTCTTTTTAATTTTTGCTTGGAGACCTCCGGGGGAAGAAGGGTGGAGCTTACACGTGGTGGGCGAGTCATGAGGAAACTTCAACTAAAACCTAATGCCCAGGAGAGTGGCCTAATGGCCCAACCTTAAATCACACCAAACTTTTTCGAAATTTATCCAAGTGTACGGTAGAGCTTATTAGCTTGATAAGTTTTGCACCATTCGTTTCCTAGATGAACATGCAAATGTTGTGTCTGGTCTCTTCTGTCGCGGAAAACCTAGAATGCATGCTTAATTGAAATTCAATCTTTCAATTATTTACTTTTGAAGAAGTTCGGGCGGGTCAAAGTGCGTGTGCGATGTGGATTACTAAAATAGAGCTTGGTGGGAGCCCCTTTTTATGCGGAATATTAGAATAGAGCTTGGTTGCGCACTTTGGTTGTGATTTGTTGGAATAATAATGTTATTCACACGTGATTATTTCTAAATGACGACATTGGAAAAAAGCAGAATGATACCAAAATGAGTTGAAATGTGCAAAATGGCTTTATGAACTTATAGTTAGACCTGTCAATAGTGGCCGAGTTGGGTTTAAATCAAGTCATAAATGGTCCGATCCAAAAAAGACTCATTTAGTCCTGTTTATAATCTATTTATCGTAATGCAAATCTAGTGACACATATTCTTAAAACACTTCCATATTGGATCCGAGTTTAAGAAAAGTCATTCCCAAACTAAGGTGGGAGTGCGGAGTGAGCGAGCGCAAAATCAAGAGAATGAATAGAGAATTATAAAGGTGAGTTGGGTTTAAGTAAGTTGTAAAACCACTTTTTACTTATATAACACCATATTATGTGAAAATCAATTTATAACTCATTTATTTATTGGTCGGAATATGACTCATTTATTAAATATATGAAAAATAATACAAGTAGTCCCCGAACTTTGACCTAATGTACAATATGGTCTATAAATTTTTAATTTGACCAATATGATCCATGAACTTTAGTCTAATGTGCAATGTGGTCCCTTAATTTTCAATTTGTTCAATGTGATCCCCAAATTTTTTGAATATATTCGACTTAATCCTTAAACTATAAGAAAATGTTCAAAATCGTCTTTGAACTTGAATTAATGAAAGAATTATATTGAACATCTTATTATAGTTCAAGGACTAAGTTGAATATGTTCCAAAAGTTCAATAATCATATTGATCAAATTAGAAGTTCATAGACCACATTATACATTAGGCTAAAATTTAGAGACCATATTAATCAAATTAAAAATTCAGAGACCACATTGCACATTAAATCAAAGTTCATAGATCATTTTTGTCATTATTCCTTGAACATAACTCGACATATATGACAACTAAGCCCATCATATATATGGGCTAAGAAATGAGTTTATGACTCATTATACAATGTATACTCTCCATGGGCCCTATCCACTAGTCCTCTCCTTGAGCGATGCCCCCATTAAGGATGACCAAACGGGGACTTTAATTCATCTATGTTAGCGTACCAAAGGCATGGCTAGGTCTGTTAATGTCCAAATTATAAGGTGATGCCTTTTGTTAGAGAAGAGTCACTAGCGGCAAAAGTTGACTTTGCCGAACATACTTGTGTATACGGAGAAGGTTAATGTGATATTCGCACATGAATCATTGACATGCTACTGTTAAAGGAGGTAATGTTTTGATTTCTTACCAACTTGGAAGTTTGATGTTTTTCAGGTTAGCAGATCTAGGACTTGAGCCGTTTTTTCTTGGAGGACCAATCTTGTAGACAAGATCTATTTTGGTGGACCTGTTTGCCGCTCTACATATCCATATGCATATAGTGAGGGGGCCGATACGTTCGCCCTCAATTTTTTACAGCTTCTATGAACTATACAAGTGATGACGCACATGTTGCACATAAAAAATTTGTTACTATGTTTAATATGCACTTACACTCGCACTCGTAGGGATGTTAGTGAAAGGTTTGGACCTATTGTTGAGTTCATTATAGTGAAATTTGAGTTTGGATAGTCACTTTTTTATGGTATCAAACCAAAGGTATCGTGGAATACTAAGATGTAATTAGTGAAGGAGTTATAAGGTATTTAGGTTCACTACCCCCCCCCCAGGACTTGATCTTCAGCTTGATAGGAACTGATTGTAGCTTCCTTAGGTATGATCTTCTAGTTTTGGTGCGTGTGCATGATTTTGTTAGTTTTTACAAGCATGTACTCACAATAGATCCTATCTGGTCGCCCGAAGCTCTCTACGCTTCTCGAATTTCCTTGCCTAACAGGATTTCCTTGAGATTTAAGAGAAAATAAGTTGAGAACAAGTTCAAAATAATTTTCTTCAAGAACTAACAAAAGAGGAATCCACGAGGAAAAGCGAGAATTGTAGGCAAATCTAGCCTGAAAAGTGAAATGGCGCATGACATAAGGGAAATGATGAGAAATGGACCCAAAACCAGGCACATGGGTGAAGAAAGGGGAACCGGGTTGCCTGAGCTTGTGTCTACGCGTTTCGGGCCTAGGAAAGGCCCAGACCCAGGCCCGATGCCCTGCCTCTCGAGCAACACGCTGGGATGCTCTTGGGCCACACGGGCTGGGCCTGGTGTCATTCACTGCCCGATAATAGGGATGCAATCACACCAGGCAGTTATGCTGGAAGGAATCCGATCCCAATCAATTTACAAACAAAGGATTCGTGCAATTACGTTGGACATTCCAGAGCTGACACATAATCATACGTACATGCTCATACAATTCTAATTAGGTAGTTTGAAGCTGAAATACAGTGACGCTGTGGTATGATCACCCAGTTTGAAGCAAACACATAGCCATGCAATAATTGGTACAAAGTTATGCAAGGAAGCATTATACTCAAGTAAATGTGACGCGGACACACCAATTTGGCTTAAGTATTATACGCGTGTATCGGTTTGGTTGATAATATTGATTTTAGATGCAATCTGATGGATAAATTTTTTTAGCAAGAGAGACATGCATAATATTTCTATCTGTTAAAAGTGTAACAAATTAGATCAATCAAATAGAAGTAAAAAAAAGGAGGCTATTATAAGTGTATTGGGAAATTTTAATTTTAAAATGTAATTGGAATGAAATTACCTATTAACCACTTATTCAAACAATTCATTGTTATGGAGTATTTAGATGTCTCCTTTTTCTTTTCTTTTCTTTTTTTTTTTTTTTGCCTTTTTATGACTATACTCTTATGTTATGAGAATAATTCATTTAGCATTTATATTAGATTAATGTATTATTAGTTATTAGGGGATATACTTAGGGAACATTTGATTCAACATTTCAAATGGGTTTTGGGGCTCATAGGTCCTTTAACCAAATGCAAACGGGCTTTGGCTACTTTTTTTTACTTACTTTGTAAAAATGCAATTGCATATCCAAAACTCTCCAAAATCTCTTAACCCAAGGCAATTTTGGAGGTCCTTTAAAATGATGCTTTTCCTGAATGCAAATACAATTTTTTCTTTCAACTTTACCCACGCTCAACTATCATAATTCTGGAAATGTCCCTACCTAATGCAACATCACCAATGAGGTTTTAGCCATCGACGAGACTCCGGTGAGGCCTAATATAGCTGTCGATGAGTCAAATCTAGGACCGGCAGCCTCACCTAAGGTCGCTTAACCTCATGCAACATGGCTTGATGGCAAACCCGGCAATGATCGCCTAGGGTCGAACCTTAGGCGAGGTTGCCGGTGCTAGATCTCGGCTCTCCGTAGCCACATTCGAGCTTGCCGACCACCGAATCTTTGGTTTTGTGCTTTTCTTTTTAAAAATATAATATGAAACTTCTCAATGTGTGATTTTGCCAAACATTTAAGCCAAAAATTGTTTCCCAATGCACTTTACTAACACTATTTGCATGTCAATAAATACTTTCGCCCAAAGGTATTCACATTTCCTCAAAACATAGCCCAACGAACCCTAATAAAGGGAGGTGGTTGGGAGCACTTTAGATTTATATTTGCTTCTTTGAAGGCAACATTTTAAATTAGACGTGAGGGAGTTCAAATTAGAGAATAGATGCCTAAATATCCAACTGAAAATGTTAAAAGTCTATTGATTCTTCTATATGTTGAGGGTAGAAATGGAAGTTAGAAATGTTTAGATAATTATATTTGATATGTTTAGAAAAAATCAAGAATTTAATTTTTGTATTCAGATTTAATCCTTTTTCTATACATAAAAACAAGTTTGAAAACATCTAGACGTGGGTTAATTTTTTTTGTACTTTACAGGTGGTATTTATAAATGACATGGATATTTTTCTAAACTATTTATAAAGGAAACTCTTGAATTTGGTGTCCACTCCATATTTATAAAACATCCTTGATTTTCCTATCATTTGTTATTTTACTGAAATCTATAATTGCAATCAATCTCTTTTCACCCGCAAAAAAAAAAAAAACTAAGTAGTTAGAGAATTGCATGCCGCTTATCCATATAATTCAAAAAACGATAACCGTCTTAGATTCCATTAATCGATTAATTCATGCCACTTATCCACCCATTCACAAAACCGATAAAATATCCACAATTCAAATAAGGACATGTTGCTGTTGACTTTTTACTTCACGATAAAAAGTTATTACACTATTGAAATTTAAATTTACCTTTTTCTTGATTTTACTCATTGCTCAATTTTATTTTTCACTTTTTTTTTTGTTAAATTATTGTTTACATTCACAAGCCAAATTGTTCATACATCAATATTAATTGAACATTTGCACGTAGTGGTGGCCACGGTTCGAACCGGCCGGTTCCAGTTCATGAACCAGGCCGTTGCTTGGTTCGTGGCCACCTATGAACCGGAACTAGAACCTTAAGGGGCTGTTCCGGTTCCGATTTTGAACAGCAGTTCTAGGCCTGGTCAAGGCCCGGTCCGGTTCAAAACCGGAAATAGAACCTCGATTCCGGTTCCAATTTTTAAATTTAATTTTAAAATAATGAATTATGAAATAAAAAATAAAAAATTATGAAATATAAATTGTAATCAAATTGTACAAGTGCAATCAAATTTGGGGGAAAAAGGGAGGAGGAAGGGGCTTGAACTTAATGAATTATCATTAAGGGCCTACAATAGAAGAAGCAAAACCCATGTAGTTCTTTTATCTTTGATAACCTCAACTTACCTCATCGTCAATCGTCGCTACCCTTTCGATACCCGTGGCGGTGGTATCTCCATCATTATCGAAAAAATCGACTTTATTCTTGCGATCCATATCTTGTTGTCGATGTTTAGTCTTTGTTTAACCATTGACACAAACTTGAACCTCCACCGAATCCCGATATAATCTTGAAGGTCGGTTGTCCAAAATGTTGCCTCCAACGCTAAATGTTTGTTCAACCGTAATCGTTGAACAAAAAGATTACCTGAAACTTGTCTTACGATGAGAGCAAGAATTAGGAATTGGGTTGAATACATCTTCCACCACTCTAGAATTTTGAAATATGTCTTTGCTTTGAATCACCAAACTCAAAAGAAATTGTTAAATAGGTCTCTATTTTGAAATATTACCTGTTATTATCTTTTGTCTTTTTGCCTACTCATAAGCATTTTATATCCCGTACTCATTTTACCTAGGTCCCCGCTTTGTATGTCGCTATGTTGGGAAAATCCATTATCACCTACTAGAATATATCTACTACAAAATTCATTATAGAATTCTATTATTGCGTCTTTAACCGTTGCTTGTATAGTTCTAACATCTACGTCGCATTCAAATATAAACATTCATAATACACATTTAGATAATCACCTAAACCATCTAATTTGGTACGTGGATAAAAAATAAAAGTAACCAAATAAATAAGAGGAATGTCGGTATAATAATGCAACCATTTTGTTCGCATTGCTATAATATTCGGGAGCAAATTGATCATCTTATTCATATTTTTCAAAAACACCAGCAATATTAACACACTATTCAAAATAAACGCGTAGTAGGATAATAAATACATGATAAAGTATAAGTTGCATCGTTAAAAACTTTTTAAAAATTTAATTTTTTTTTTGCAAATATCCCACTTTTGTGGGAATAAATTAATTTCAAAAACATTATTCGAAATAAATGTACATAATAAATCTTTATATGCAAAAGATTGATTAAGCAACTCATACGTAGAATTGCAATGAGTCGGAACATTTTTTGAATTTTTTTTTTTTGGTTTTCTTTTATTTTCTTTATAAAATTTGCCCCATTCTCTAATAATTTGGGGATGTTTTCATAAAAATTGAATTGCTTTCTTTATTGGGCTGAAAAAGTTCAGTTTGTAAACCATCTTATATACTAAATTTAAAACATGGCAAGTTCATTTAATGTGAAAAAATTATTCACCAAAAGTTGATTTACAAATTTTTTTTAAATCGGGAATGAAAGCGATATTTGCCGCGGTATTATCAAAACCAACTGAAAATTTTTTATTGATTAAATCATATTCTTCTAAAACTTGCCTAATTACTTTATAAATATTATTGGTCTGTATGCCTATTATCAAAAACTCGAAATGCAATAACTCTTTTTGAATGTTCCAATCGTCACCGACATGTGATACCCATATAAGAATGAGTTTGCCAATGATCACTCCAAATGTCGCTACCTATATGCACACGTCCATCAAAATTCATAAAAAAGTTTTTCAAATATTTTTTTCTTTTCTATAAAGCTCAATAAGTTGGCATTTAAGCGTATTTCTCGGATCGGGTTGTGCTTATGAGTACATGCAAGTGTTTATTTTATAATTAAAACCAAAATTTTCATCAAAATTAAATGGTAAACGTTCAATAGCATCAAATCTAGCTAATTCTTTTTTATAAACTTTTTCATTGCAATGAAATAAAGGAGAAGTGTTAGGATTGACGTACTCGAAAATTTGTTGTTAGCTAATGTCGATCCCCACTTGGGTTGTATGTTTCGACTTTAGATGCCGTTTAAATGTTCCATAGCCGCCTCCTCCCGTAAATTTGCATGTTGCCCCACAATATTTATATTTTACGTGATACTTGTTTTCCCCGAAATATTCTTTCGTGAAGTATTTTCATATGTTGAATGCACCATTCCGTTCCGACTCCTTTATTACTAATATTTCTTTGACATCGGTAGAAGGATGAAGACTTTCTTACGTTGGGACATGCTCGATGTTGATAATAACGTTGATATTATCATTCTCATCTACCCAAAATGTAAAATCACGAGAATTATATTGATAAGATTAATCGGATTCCCCCATTCGAATCGGGCTCTTTCCCCTATCAACTCTGCTTCCACTTGCTATTTTTTACGAATTGAGCGGAAAGTGAATTCGGAAAATTGAGAGAATTGAACCGGGATTGAGAGATTTGAGAGAATTGAAAGAATTTGAAAGAAACCGTGAGAAAAAAATAAAAAATAAAAATGAGTATTTATAAAGATTTAGGATAGTTTTAATAAATTAAGAAAAATAAAATAAAAATGGGAGAGAGCCGTTGCAAGCAACGGTCTAAGTTGAGAATCGGAATCGGCGGGCTCGGTCAATGGATCGATTACGATTGGTCAACAAGCCGTTCGAGCCCAACTCGACTAAGAAGCACGGACACGTGCAAGAGGGTGTCGTGTCGGTGTCGGTGTCGGATACGTGTCGGACATCAACACGCGCTCGACACGCACTCGACACGCGGTCAACGAGTGTCCGAAATCCGACACGCCGTCAACGCGACGGACACGCCAGCTGCCGACACGCGTGTCGGACGTGTTGGAGAGAAAGGGAAAAAATGCGGACTAAGTTGGGGAGGTAAGCGAGACGACGATGGCGGGCGCTAGGCCCGATCCGAGGTGAGGTAGGCGTTGGGAACAGCATCCACGGTGGGGCGTTGGTTCCGATCCGAGGTGATGGTGGTGGAGAGGACCCACGAAGGCGAGAGCTTCGACGGTCCTCGGGGTGTCCATCGCTCGCAGAGAGAGAAACCCAATTTAGGCGACTCTCAAGGCGCGGAAGAGGAAGTGATGATAGAGAGAGAAAGTTAGAGAGGGAGAAAGGAGGAAGTCTAGTTGCGAACGAGAGAGAGGGGGAAAGAGGAAGTGATGATAGAGAGAGAAAAAAAGGATGTTTTAGTTGTGCTTTAGTTGTGCTTTGATTAGGATTTTGTGGGGCCGATTATAGTTGAGTGGGGAGGAGAATACGCTCCTCCCCGGCTTGACTTTCTTGGGAGGTGGGTTGGCTAATTTTTTTTTTAATTTAAGAAATAATCTCTTTTACTCAAGTAATTTTCATGTGTAATATTTTATATATTATATTTAAAATATTTTAAAATAATCCGTATATAAATTTGAATCAAATTAATTTGATTGAAATAATCATAAAAATATTAATTTATCATATATATATAATTATATATTTAATATACAACGTATCCCAACGCATGTCGAAATTCTCTATTTTTTAGAAATGATGTGTAGATGTGTCGTTTGTGTCGCGTGTCTTTGTATCGGTGTCGGTGCTTGTCCAGCAACTCGACCCATAGCCACCACTATTTGCACGAGTGTCCATTAAATACAGTAACGCCAAAAAAGGATCGGCAGCGGGATCAGGCAGATTTGTCCGCGCTGTCTTATCAAAATCGTGGCCTTTTTACTCCGTCTCCGATGAGCGCAAGTCTCTCTCTCTTTCTCCTCCTCTTCTTTCAAATGATGATTGCCCCCTTACCCACCGCCACCGGCTGAACCATTGCTTCTGATTTCTTTGCCGTTACTACATCGCTCTCTCTCTCTCGTTCGCTGCGGAGTCTTTCTCTCTCGTTCGTCGCGGACAGAGACCGTATATGTAACTCTCTGCTTCACATTCATTGTCCTGTTGCTGCAGTTTCGGACAACGATCTGAACGATGGGCGAGTTGTCTTGGCCTTCCGATGCGCAGGTAATTCCTCCGCGGTTCGTGAATGCCGAACCGCATTGGCTAGAATTGTTCTTCCGTTTGATCAAATCTGGTCCACATCTTGCCGTGATGTTCTTTCGTCAATGCCATTCAAAGCTCTGAGAATCAAAGAGTGATACCTGGTCTCTTTTCTTCCTCTTTTCTTGAAGTAGAAGATAGTTTGTCCGTATTGGGCATCTTCACCTTGTTTTTCTCTCTAAATCTCCTCTGCAGCTCGTGAATGCGGACCTGCATTGTTTGATTAATCCTGTTCTCATTTTTGCTGTAATGTTCTTTCAGCAATGCCCATTAAAGCTTGAAAATCAAAGTATGATACGTGGTCTCTTTCTTCCTTTCCTTGAAGTAGAAGATAGTCTGTGCGTGTTAGGCTTCCTTATCGCGTCATTTTGTCTGATGTTTTGCTACTCTTGAGATGATTGATTGTGATAGGAGATGATCTAGCGGAGTAGTATCGTTGTTGCATACTCATTGCCTTGAAAGATCGATGAAAAAGCCAAATGACAGTGGGGTTTGCTTCGATTTCTTTAGTGCGTCAGTGGGATATTCGTGGATCTTCTGTGTGTTTAGTTGAAAATCATGTCTCTATTTGACCATCTTGAGAAGAGTGTAGTCAGTCTTGCGAATGTCAAAATTCTGAGGGGATTGTGCTCCATGCAATCTTATCTTTTTGCAGTTGAACTACATCCGCAATGTTGTTTCTCAAATGGCTGGCCAAAGAACAGATGAAGTTCAAGTTGTAGTATCTCCTTATAGAATTTGTCCCCTGGGAGCTCATATAGATCACCAGGTCAGTTTGGTCTTATTTCTGCCACATTGTTGTCTAGATAGTGTTTGCATGAGACCTTCTACTTGCGCATTGATTTTTTTTTTTTTGCATCAACAGAATACAACTTCGTCTTAATTTCCTGTCCTTTTTACATAACATCTGTTTTTTTTATTGCTTGTGAATATGAACAAGCCTGTTGCCTCTATGTTCAATAAAATTTGTAGGGTGGAACAGTTTGCGCTATGACAATTGACAAAGGAATACTTCTTGGATTTGTTCCTTCCGGAGATAGTCAGGTAACATCTGATTCACTATGGCGGAAGAGTGCGTAATTCTCCTTGATGGTGATCTATTTAGCTTCTGATACATCTTTTTGCCATAATACCTCTCGAGTTGTTAGCCACTTTTAGACATTTCTGCGGGTGACAAGTTTTAAGTTGCATTTATATATTACATAAATCGGTTATGCACCTGGAACTTTAGAGCAACAAAACACATCTTGTATCCTCTTACAGAAGTGAAATGCTTTGGCTTTAGATGTACATTGCACAGTTATATCACCAAGTGGATGTTTTTACTATGGTATTTGTTATCTCTATATACTTGTGGATTTAGAGCGGCTCTAAAAGTTCAAGTATCCTAGACTTTCAGGATAAGGTTAGTCATGGCAGACTGAATGGAGACGAGTGTCCTGTATGTATTGCTAATTATGGCTGCTAACGCTCCATTTGGGAAAGGACAGAAAGAGGAGGTGAGGACAATCATGGTGGGAAGTAAAGAAAATTTTGAAATCTTGTGAGATTAAGAGTGAGGGAATTTTAAAATTTTCTCCTATAAATTTCTTTCCTTCCCCATTTTATGGCTTTCCAAACAAAGCATAAGAGTTTTGTATGATTTTGGCTTCAAGAACTTTCAGGAAATTCACATGTTTGAGTTGAGAAAGAAGAGTCATGTGATGACATATGAGAGGGAACAAAGAGTGACAAGTTGAGCTATCATAACCTGACTAGTGCTAAGCTTTAGTTTACATGATGTGAAACTTGAGGCCACACAGGACATCTCGATTTCTTTTCACTGCTGTGAGTATTAGCCAGCATACTAGTCGGATTTTGAGTTACCTTATGTTGCACCACTATAACAATTTTTTTCCCAGTGTTTGGAGAGTGAAGGCTGCACTAGATCTCCTTCGTGTATGATGTGTGATGTATGATTTATAGGTTTCTCGGCTAAGCATGTAATTTGTGTGCTTCACTGATCTTAAAGTACGGGACCCAAGATGAGAAGGTCAATATTGCAGCTGAACTTAATCTGCATTCTTCCATTTATATCATTGCCCCACAAAAAATTATTTGGTGTTCTAGCTATCAATTAAAGAAATAGGGAACAAGAAATGGGAAAAGCATGATAGATCCTAGATGGAACCCATAATGGCTAAGTAGATCAAAAGGAATCTGCAACCTGGGAACCATGGCCTGTCCGCTTACGTTGCCCTTCCATTGCTCTTTGTGTTATAATTCAACATTTTATGTATAGATTATTGTTCATATCCAAATATTCTCTTGCAGTCTTGAACTAGATGGGCCGACAACGGTGCATGGGCCTGGCATAAGACGAATGCATAAGTTTTTAGGAGTTTTCTAATACCACTTTCTGGGTGCAAGGAAAATAGAAGTATGGGCATTATCAGTGGATTTATAAATATGTGCAGAAAAGGTAATAAATTGTAGTGGGAAATGGACACATGCACCGAGCTCGAGATTGGTTCAAGTAACATTCCAACTTTTGATACTGCTTTTCTTTTGGATTTAGAACCCGTCGCTTCTTATTGTAATTCCTTAAAAGAAAAACAAAAGATCCAAAATTCAAGCTTATTGAAGGTAAAGAGGAACTTCAATCACATGAGAGACATCTCTATATTGAGGATATAGGCAACTTACTAAAGCTTCTCAAGATGTATCATTAGTTAGGTATTCGGCTTACTTGTTCAGCAGGATGGCTTCAAATTGCCTATAACAACTTCAATTTACTCTAGCACGCGGACTGCTAAGCCTAACAATGCTAACTAATGCCATACAGTTGTTTCTGGTGTAAGCTCACATTTTGAATTGTTTAAGCACTTTCCAGTTTAAACATCGAGAGGCATCGGAATGTTCGGCTCAGCTCATTACCATGTGTACACACAATTTGTGTTGCAATTATGAGATCCCTCTGGCTCTGATATGTTTTTGAGGTTTTGTTTGATGTCCTGCTACTTGGACATGATTTTTGTCTTTAGCTATGTCATGTGCATTGTTTTCGTTTTAGAATCTAAATTTTCGTTAAAGAGGTTTCTCTTGCTTACATGCTGTTGTTGCTGCTGTTATGATAGTTATTATTATTATTATGTCCTTTTTGGCTTTTGTGCAGACAATGATGTATTGAGTGTAATAGTATGGCTATTATTCTAAGCGTGGCAGCATCAATCTACTTCCATTAACCGAATGTGTAAATGTTGTTCAGGTTTATCTACGTTCTGAACAGTTCAGAGGAGAAGTTCGGTTTAGGTATGGACTTCTTTTAGTTTCATTCCTGTCTATGCTTTATCTCAAGGGTCACATAGATGTTACTTCAAATTCATCTGACGTTGATCGCACATTCTTTCAATTCGTTTATAAAGTTTCTAACTAGTACAATTTTAAGGGTTAAAGTGAGCATGAAGATGGAAAAAAAAGCACCTGAGATTCTGTCTTAGGTGTTTGTAAATCTACATATTGATCGTAGGACAATAGTCCCAAAGTACTGAGCACATTTAAGTGCAGTGATATTGTTTTTAATATGCTATGAACAACGTTAGACTATGAGCTCTTAAATTAGGCATGCCTTTTCCTTAACTTGGGATTATCAAGGTCCCGGTACTTAACAGGTCATTATCGATAGTAGAAGTTCGGTGTGGACTTCTTTTAGTTTCATTCCCATTAGTGCTTGACCTCATATGCCACATAGATGGTTTAGTTCAAATTCATCTGATATTGATCTCGCATTGTTTTATTTGATTAATAATGCTGTTAACTATTTCATATATAAGGGTTAATACGAGCATGAAGATGAAGAAAAAGCACCTGAGATTCTGTCTTAGGTACTTTTTAAATCTACATAGCATTTGTAGGACGAGAGAGAGTCCCAAACTAATGAGCACATTTAAGGGCAGTGATATTGAACTTTATATGCTATAAACAACGTTGGATTAAGTGCTCTACAATCTGGCTAGCCTTTTCCTTAACTTGTGATAGCAGAAACAAAACTTGTTATGATATCAAGATCCTGTTAATCAACAGGTCATTCTCAATAAGTTTTAATCTTGACTTTCCTTGTTGCCATTTTTTTATATATGTTGCCTCAGTTTATACTTAATTGTGTAGATGTTTTGCAGAACTTATGGAATTTTTTTTCTTTGTGGGGTGGGGAGGTGCAGGCAGACGGACTAATGGTTTAAGGCTGTATTTGTGTACAAGATCTTTAACTATTTAACTTTCTTGCAAAGCATCCTGAACCTGCTGGCAAAGGAGATAAAATGTGAATATATCAGCCTATGCCAGTTGAGATGGGCATTTAGTCTGTTTCTAATATTCTGTGAAAACAAGGCCTTTCCAAAGTGATTTTCCTTTTGACAAATCTTTAAGGATTACTGCTGCTAAAATTTCTGTGGTCAACTTTGCCATTTATTAGTTGAGTAAATATTGTATCAAACTTGAGGGCGGTGATGCAGATCAATCAATGAATTATCATTGGATTATGTTATTTGTTACTTATATTCATTGAAAAGTATGCAGTTCCATGAGTAATTATTAAATAATACGACACTTTTGCTTTTTGTACTCCCGAAAGAAGTGAGCTTCTGAGGAACCTCCTTGTATGCTGGATTGCTAGAAATAATGTAATGGCAAAATTTTAGGACCTCATTGATTTGACATGTTTTTGCTCTCCATTTTGAGAACAATGAATATGATAGATTTTTGTTTCTTTTGTCTAGTTTGATGGAAAAATTTAAATGCATGTGATCATGCGATAGTTTCCGTTCAAGTTCAATTGATTGGATATGATCGACAGAGTTGATGAAATTCAGCACCCAAAACCTATGAGTGGAACAAACCTGAAGCTACAGTCAAATGGTTCTTCCACACAACATGAAGACTGTGATTGGGGGAATTATGCAAGAGGAGCTCAATATGCTCTGCAAAGTAGAGGTCATCGTCTTTCTCAGGTTACAACTATTTCTACATAAATGTTTCTATCATTTATTGTGAAAAGGAACATTTAGTGGATCATATGCGAAGGACTCGTACAAATTTGACTGTAAAATTTTAGAAGGGTATCAGGTCATCAGGGGCGAGACCCCTCCGTATGACATTTAGAGTATGCGGTAAATTCCCAAGTTATGGGGAAATATATCCTGGACGCAACAATAACCAATTAGGGATGTTATATGTCCTTCATGGAAAACTTAAGTTGGCATGAGGAGAGGGAACTGCTAAAGTACTTCTGCATCACTTAAATAGTTATCTGAATCACTCTCTCTCATATAGCAATGTTATATTAAGGTATTCCTTTTTGTCTGTGCAATCACCATGGAAGGTTTTGAAAGGGTCATTTGCTGCTGAAACAATGGTTAAATTATATTCAAGAAGACTTATTGGTCTGTTTGGTTGTTATAGGAGTGCCTATGTATGAGTGATATTTATATTGTGATCACACTGTTGTTAGGTTGTGTGTGGATAAACTCTGTTGGGGGGTTCGTAGTTGATCTTTTCTTCCTTATTGGTTTCTATGTTTCTTCTTGAAGGATATGATTCTGATAATTTGGAGATCCTTACTCAAGCAAAGAATTGTCATTCAACTTACATAAGTCCATCTTTTGGTAATAATCATGTCAAAAGGGAAAGAGTGAGGTGCCCAGATGGTTTCAGAGGGTTTTGGAATATGGCAGACTGATATATTGTCCCAAACTAGTGGCTTCTGAAGATACTCGTTGAAGCAAGTATTAGATGGTCTTTCATGTTTAGATTACATAACTTCACCCAAGCTGTTTGCTGCATTTTTACCTTCTTGAAAAATTTACCAATGTTATTTCATGTATGATGATTTGACGCATTTGATGTTCATAGGAAGATCACACAGTTTGACTTTTTTCAGGGTATAATTGGATTCATTTGTGGGTCTAAGGGCCTTGATAGTTCAGGCCTTAGCTCTTCTGCTGCTGTGAGTAAACATCTCCTTTTGCGCTCTTGATTAGGGAAGTTGTGGTACTTTTTTCCCTATCTGATGGTGAAGTTTTTTGAGCCATTGTGATTGCTTAACGACCTGCAATATAACCAGTTATGAATGTCACGAAATGTAATTCTGTTCTTATGGCTACAAGACCATATTCCCTCGTTTCTTTTCTACTGGTTCCTTCTTTTGTAAATGCCAAAAGTATTAGCATGTAATTTTCCACCGATAAAGGTGTGAACCCTTCAGTTTCTTGTTAATGGATTGGTCCAGTTATAGAAGCCATAATTAAAGGGATATCTCAACTGTTTGACCCTGATAGTGTTCAAACTCTTTGCTGAACTTTGACAATGAGCGGAATGTAACTTGCCTTCAAGGAAATTGTCGGTGTCTTTGTTGTTATTTTCCTGGTTAAACTTCTCCTTCAAGAGCTTTTTACCTGACCTGTAAGGGCTCTGTGTTTGATAGGTGGGAATTGCTTACTTGTTGGCTTTTGAAAGGGCAAATAATTTACTCATGTCTCCTGCAGAAAATATAGAGTATGACAGGTGCCCCTGCAAACTTCTTAGACACTACATATTGCATACTTGAACATATTTATTATGTACCTTTGGCACAGCTACAGTTCCCTCGACTTGTTAATGTTGCCATTTTATTTTTCCTCAACTTAATAACTTTTTCATTTCAAGTCATCAACCATATGTTTCATCTCAGCGATCTCTGTTTGTTGTACTTCATTGCCTCTTCCATGTCCAACCATTGTGTCAAATGAAAACCCTAAAAACAAGCTATGATACCAATTCGCTGAAGCAAAAATGCTAACAAGGGGCTGTGACACCAATTTGATGCAGTCAGAGAAGCAAAAGATAGCAGAACGAAGAAAACTATAGCTAAAATAGAGTTGAATTGAAGATGGGACAGAGATGAATTGAAGATGGCTAAAATAAGGTTTATGACCAGGGAAAAGCTAATGATAAGAGAGACTTAAAACCTATTTATACTAGGGTTACAGACATAAGTACGATCTCAACCCTTTATTTATATGTCATCTAATCTCAATCATCCAACCTAATTAAAAAATCACGTGACTATCGCATGATTAGTTGCTAATCTAATAGATAGGAAAAGACCAAATATAGAGGAAAAACAATTTTGACTATTAAAATAGGATTATGCTCCTGCATCTCCCCACTAAAGCATGTAGGCTCATATAGGATCATTTTTGTTTTAAGTAAGACTTTTATTTTGAGATGTAAAGAACCATTTTGACTAGCGATTACATAATAAAGCGTGAAAATGGGGCGACCTTTAATGGCTTTCATCGAGTATTTTCACAATGTGGAAAGTTGAATTCTGGAGCAATGAAGGGAAAAGCTAAGGAGAAGAATGTATGGTAAGGCAAATGTATTCAAAAAGAGTATGGTGGGTAATGGGAAGAGAGAATTGATTAAACCTATCTGGAAATTTATTATAGGTTAAACAAGGCAAAATTTTACTTGTAGTTGATACCTTATTCTTCTTTTTTGCTATGAAACAGTGCACTTCTTGAAATCATCTAGCCATGCATTTCGCTGATCAATGGAGCTCTTCATAGTTTCCTTTCCATGTAGGTTGATTGAAAATGAGTATTTGGGCCTTAAGAATGGCATCCTGGATCAATCAGCTATTTTACTATCAAGTCATGGCTGTCTCACTTCCATGAATTGCAAGGTAACGTGGGGATGTGTCAATGCACAAAGAGTTGTAGAATTATCTTCACACTATGGATCTACGGAGCCAATATCACTTTGTGGGAAATGGCTTTGTTGTTGTTGTGGAAACGCATTGTTACGAAGTGAGTTTTGGCTGTCCTCACGAGTTGCCATTAGCCACGCAAAGTTGTTTCCTTCTATCATATTAAAGCCATCCATAGATGTCTAAGGTATGTAGGGAATGCAATAAGGTGGTGTCCAAATCTTTTATTGATAGAGTGGTAGGTGAGGCTGCGTATGGTAACGTTTACGTTCCGGAACAACTTTTGGAACGAAACATTGTTTTTCTGTTTTTGTTCCAGGCAATGATTTTTGGGAACAAAAACGCGTTTGGTAATCGCAAAAAATTCTGTTCTCGGAACAAAAAAAAGAATAGAAACGCGTTTGGTAAATACATAAAGTTTCTATTCCTAGAATAATAATAATAAAAAAGAAATACGTTTGGTAACTGCAAAAAAAATTGTTCCTAATTTTTTCATTTAATTAAGGGGACTATATATATATTAAAATTAAGATGTCTTTATCTTTTTAACTTACTAAATCAAATTAAATCTCGGTTATTCAATTTACTATATCAAATTAGACCAATATATGTATAAGTAATTTATGCATGATTTATCAAATTACAATATGGACGAGATCAACTATAAAAAAAAATAATAACCTTTAAATGGGGACCTCTAGAAAAATATTAATTGCACTTTGAGAGAAACCAGGACTAAAATGAAAATTATTTGTGCATTTAGGTCCTTTTAGTCCAATTGTGCAATTTTTCCAAACATGAGGACTGAAATGAGATGCAAGATATCAAAGTCTCATGTCATTACTCTAAAAGTAAAAAAAATTGGATAAAATGATTTAAAATGAAATTTTTTAGCCAATTTAGGATTATGTTCAATGAAGAGGCATGTGGTCCCAAACTGAATTTTTAAAACTTTAAGAGGCAAAAATGAATATGGAATTAAAATAAAAATATGGACTATTTTTGCACATTTTTCTGACCGCGAATACTATTTTTCCTGATTTTTCAGCTATTTTTTATAATTTAAATAAATCCGAAAAATGTCAAAAATTACGAAAAATATTTTTTGTTCAAAATTGGTTTCTAAGGCTAGGCCAAAGATTCTAAGATTAATTTTTTAATTTTATGAATTATTTTGGTATTTTTAATTAATTTTATAAAATAAAATAATTAAAAATCAAGTGTCAACATCGTGCAAGAACAAAAGAGAAGAGAGTGTGTTCAAAAACAAAATTGTTCCCAATTGTTTCTAAAAAATGTTCCAAAAGTGTTTCTAAAAAGTGTTCCGGAAACACGAAACAAGTTTTCTTGTTTCTTATTTTTGCTCCAAAAGTGTTTCGTTTCTCAAAAGTGTTCCCAGAACACTTTGGGAACACTTTTTTACCATACGCATTTCTGTTCCCAAAGTGTTCGGGAACACTTTGGGAACAAAACACTTTTTCCGGAGCGTTACCATACGCACTCGAGATTCTGTGTGTGTTGCAAATTGTGAGCAATGAATTATCGTTTTTACGCACAATCATCCAAATAACACCATGCACACTTCAGGTCAATGGCTAGCTAGAAATGAAACCCATCATAATATGCTGCATGTCATTTTAAATGTCGGTCATAATATTTGCAAGCTTGCCTTGTTGACCTAGTAATTGTCGATGAATAAATTTTGCTATAAATGATAAGGTCATGATTTGTCTGGTTGAAATTAATGAGTATTGCATGTCTGCGAGCTTCTTCCATAATCTCTGTCTAATCTGTGAACCACTAAGCATGCATAATCTATTCCCAAATCTTGGAAACTCTCCATTTTGTGATATTAAAATTGAAAGTATGCTGATCGAACCTTTTTTAACTGTTTTGATCTCTAGCAAGTTGCGTTTATCTTGAATGGAGACTTTTGTAAGTTTATATCTTCAAATCCACACATAGGCTTCAGCATCATAGCCTTTTTAGCTTAGTGGAACTCTATATTTTGGCTAGGCAATCTTAACTAGGTAGCAGAATAAGCAGGTATGGTTGGTTAATTCATGGATGCCAGTGAATAATCTTTCATGCTAGGGGTTTATTGAAAGAGTTTTTCTTGTACGAACTGAGGAATATAGTCAGTGCAAGCATACATTGAGTGTACAGTAATGTTCTTGTAAATTGTCATTTTATGTTATTACAAACAGATAGGCCATACGGTAGACCCCATTTTGTTTTTATAAACATATAGTTTGGAACTTGTTACTCATTCAGCAGCTTAGATTACCTTGGATTTGGTGTCTGTTTGGCATGGTTGTGGTTGTGTGGCTGTTGTACTGTCCTGTGAAGCGTCAGAAGTAGAGTTCTTTTCGGTAATGTATGTTTGAAAGATGCAGTGCCTTAAAGCTGGGTGCAGCAGCTTTTTAATAGTTGTTGGAAGATGGTGCCAGTGTGGAGGTGTTGCAGCCTTGAGGTGTTACTGAACGCATTGTAAAAGCCACAGCACCCCTCTAGCTGCTAATTGAGAGGCTATAGTCCACCTTCTTAAGCATATTGCACCTCTTTTACTACCTGCTTAGGATTTACTTTGTCGCGATTCTCATTGTTGTGTGTCTCCATTTGCATGTTCAGCATTAACTCTGTAAAATTAGGAGTATGTGACTTTTCCATCACACAAAGACGGTGACATGAACTTCCTTACTGTTTCCAATGGGAAATGAGTTGTCATAACACTATTGACTAACCTCCTCTTGTACTGAACTTCATAGATAACACTTCTTTTTAATAAAAATTCAGTTTTTTTTTTCATACACATGTTTAATGGCTTCTACTGAGAACTATTGATGTCCTTTTAGTTTAATGTCTTGTCCGTATGAAGTTTTCCCATGCTGCATATGTAGATGAATTAGGGTGTAAAGCTTTTCAATTATCTGCATGGAAGACTGGTTTTCTGATGAGTGAAGTATTGCTCGTGCAGACTAAAAAACATGAGCTTATTTGTTTTTCAAAGTTGCAAAAGGACATTCCTCTGGTGCCAAAAGCTTTCAAAATCTTGTTGGCCTTTTCAGGCTTGAAGCAAGCTTTGACCAGTAATCCTGGGTATAACCGCCGTGTTGAAGAGTGTCAGGAGGCTGCAAAGTTTCTCTTGGAGTAAGATTTCACTTTTTCCTCCACAAATTGAAATCTGAATGATCAATATGGTGATGGGATTTTGCTGAGATATGCATGTTTTTCATCTTTTTTTATAGGTGAAAAATTATTTGTAAAAAGGAAGAGGATTGTCCAAGTGTACAGGAAGTATACAATAAATAATGCAGAAACATACCAGAAAACCAGAAAAAATGAAGCTAAAACTATATAACAGACAAGGTTCTGTAGGTCAAATCCTCTAGACTGTTTCTCTCTAGTCCTGATGGTACAAATTTCTGGATTTTCTTCTCGATTTTGAGCCCGTTGTGTACTTTCGCCAGCAAATGTAGAGTGTGATATGACCAAGGATGATCACATTTTATTAAATCACTATATTAGATTGAAGAGGTGACTTCACAAAGGGTTAATAGATCGAATCATAGATTCCGAACTTTTCTTGCTCTGTTGCTCACTCATGCAACACCACGAATAGACAATGTTGAAGCCATGACTTCCTAAGTTTTCGTGCGCAATAACTTTTCCTGAAGATGCTGATCAGGTGAAGAAAGCAATGGAGCTTTAACCTTCCAATTTTTTTTTTTTTGGCATCATATGACTAGGACGTAAAACCTCATAAGTCATAATAAATTTTAACCTCAAATGTCCTCCTTTTCGAGATCTTGCATTGAAATGTATCCTCAATAGGGCTCGGGGTATTAACACCCTATGACTTTCTGAAGAAAGAGAAGGCTGCATCCAGCTCCCAAATATAGGACGAAATTAATCTCTATGAGCTCGAATGATTATCTAATAATTGAAGCTGAAGCGAAAATAGGATGTATGGATAAAAACTTGTCTCAGCAATGTTTGGGTCAATTTTGTGACTAGATTTCATTACTCACTATTCTGGAAACAGGTAATTCACATCTACTTTGGATGAGATATCTTCACCCAATGTTTAGTAGCTGTATTGCATATTAGATCATATATCTATCTATATCATATTGTGTTGTATATGCCGACATGTGGTTGATATTCTTATGTGAAATAATTTAATTATACAGGAAATTTACAAAACCATCATAAATTTTCCCCATTTTGACACTTTGACCTCTGGTTTCAAAACCGTACACTTTGCGCCTGATTTTTCGAGCAACCTATGTTTTGCATGTTTAGAAAAAAACACTGCTATTTCTGGAAACTAGAAGGTGCTATATTACTTTGGAACTTCATGCTGCAAAATGAGAAGTCTTAATCTAGAAGTTGTAATGTAGGATTTTAGACTAGTAGGTGCAAAGTGTAATTAAGGGTGAAATCAAATGATGACTTTTGTAAATCTCCTTCTTTTAACACAATCGAACAGTATCTCTGTGAATGTGAGATCTTACATGGGTGAATGACAAAGTCAATAGCTATGAAACTGAATTGGATATTGGAGAAAGTCCAAAACAACATGAATTATGGTCTGATATAATTGTTAAGGACTTAATTATGGCTATGCTGTTATCTCACATCACTTGCGTAAGGGGTCTTATGGCTTAACACAATGTAATCTTCCCTCCACCAATAGCCCGCTTATAGGTTGGGTTTAAATCCATGTTCCAGTCAGTAATGCCCTATTTTAGTTTATTCCAAGTGTGGCTCCTCATTCTTAGTGCACTTGCGACCATGTTAACATATCTTGTTTGTTGGTTTTATCCTGTTATTGTACGTGTAATCTCCTCCTATCAAGTTAGAATAAGATTGCAAAGAATTTTTAGATTTTTACTTTATCATGTGCCATAATAAGCCAAAATTAAACCAACCATCTGTTACATGCTTCAGACAGAAGCCTAAGGTGAGCTTATGCAGCGCGTGAAGTTGTTCAACAGCTGTAGTGTCACATTGCATGGTTAAGGTGATGGCCCTGAAAGATCAGCACATAGATTAGAACTTTGTGTAGTTTTCCACATCACTTGCTCAAAGCTAGGCATAAAAGAGGGATGGGTACAGCTATGAAGCATGTTGGATCTTTAGAGGGTATGGTATGGGTACAGTTTGAATTATCTTTTCCATGCTTCAGACATAAGCCTAGGGTGAGCTTATGCAGCGCGTGATGTTGTTCAACAGCTGTAGTGTCACATTGCATGGTTATGGTGATGGCCCTGATCAGTAAACAGTTTAGATCTTTGTGTAGTTTTCCACATCACTAGCTCAAAGCTAGAGATAAAAGATGGATGGGTACAGCAATTAAGCGTGATGGATCTTTAGAGGTTATGGTGATGGGCTTGAAAAATCAACACACAGATTAGCACTTTTAGTATTTTTTTTCCATGGTCACTTGCTCAAAGCTACGGGTGAAAGATGAGTGGGTACAGCCATGAAGCTTGTGGGATCTTGGAGATATCAACCTTGTATCTCTAGCACAAGTGTCATATGTAGAGTCTATGATATGTCAACAACCTTTTGGTCCAACCACAACCAACAAGCTTTTAGCTTACGAAGTCAGATTTGGTAAATGGATCAGCTTTTTCCAACTCATTTTATTATGTACTAGGTTTTCACTGATTTTGATCTAATTTAATAGTCGCTTGTTTTTAGGTCTTCCTCACTCTCTTAACCTGCATTCCCATTGATGAAGCACATAATGATCCAAATCATTCCTAGTAGTCTTCTTTCTTTTAGGCCTTCCTCTATCTTTAACCCGCATTCCCCCATTGAATGAAGCACTGAGGATCCCTCTTCCATTTACTGACAAACCTCCTCAAAAAATGATCCAGATCATTCCTAATAGTCTTCATTATATGCAGCTCGGGCACTCTGGCCTTTCCAAGTCCAAAACACCTTAAACTTTCATGATACTCACATTTCGATAATGCACATATAATTTTCTTTTTTAACTTTTGACAAATATTCTAGATTTTGCCGGGGAAAGTAAAGAATTAATTTCTGCTTATTCTTATGTCTAAACAAACAGGCTATTAGCGCGTGAGGTCTGGCTTACACATAATGAGGGTTAAAGAAGTATTTACTTTGCATATATGTTTCCCAAAAGTTTTGGGGAAAATGGTTATCAATACGATGTGAGTGCAAGAGGTTATACGTTCAAATGAACCTAGGTCTCTTATTTGCATCCTCAAAATAATTAGTTTCCATGTTCTGGTTTTGGATCAAATACCTATTTATGCATGAAGGGGAATGTCACAATATTTGATATTAAAACAGGTATTTGTCCGATATTTATACTTTTACATCAATCGGCAATAGTCCCACAAAATTATACCAATGTCATTTGGCTTTTATTATTGTCATTGGTCGATATACTACCATGTACTGAGGCGGTGCAGATTATGAGATCAATAGATTGGCTATTCGCTCGTGTTGTGGATGGGTATTGAATTTCTTGCAAGGCTGATTATTTGGAACCTTGTTGGAATGACAGCTCGTATGAGCTAATCACACCTTTAACATCAAATTCATCACCTAGATATACTCTGTTTGCAAGATACTTTTTCCAATATGTAATACTACTTTTTCTTAATTAACAGTGCTTCTGGAGATGGCAAAACGGAGCCTGTCCTGTCTGATGGCAAGTATTTAACTACTCGTCAAGATTGTTAGTTTTTTAATGAGTAGAAAACTGGGCTAATGTGTTTATCCTCACCAAGCAGTTCATCCTGAAGTTTATGAAGCTTATAAGGTACTTTGGCTGCATCAATGTCTACTGTTTGTTTGGTAATGTAACCTGTCTCACGCTTTTGTTCACCTTCCTTCTTTCTTCACAAAGCTCGTGTTTGCACGTGGATGTGCTTATCTACTGGAACTAAGTTGAATATATTAGATACCTTAGTTCATTATATGTTGATTGAACAGTTGCTTTGATTCCACACATAGCCCAGGCCTATTCTTCAAAAAAGAAAAAAGAAATATTCAAAATGTGCTAATGTTAAGGGACTATCGTGTACTGAAATTCATTTAGCATTTACCAATTAACTTTACAAACATCATTTTCTTCCTGCAGCATAAATTAGAAACAAACCTAGCTAAAAGAGCTGAGCATTATTTTTCCGAGAATATGCGCGTTCTGAAAGGTATCACAGTCCTAAACAATTTTCTATTTCTTTTGGATGTATTTCTAGTGTCGTCTTGATTTCCTGTAGATATGATGTATAAGCTTAGAGGCAGACATACCACATTTACTGCAGGAATTGAAACTTGGGCTTCAGGAGACATGGAAAAATTCGGAGAGCTTATCTCAGCTTCCGGTTTAAGCTCAATTCGTAACTATGAATGCGGTATGTAATGAATTCTCACCAGCAGCATTAAGTTGGCTGATACAGTTCTGAACTCATGATGTATGAGCTGATAGGAATTACATTGACAGCAAAGAGTACTCTTTTTCTTTTGGTGAAATTACGATGGTATCTGGAAAGAGGCTTTAGTTGGCATTGTTGGTCTTGCTGCTGCTGCTGTTGCTGTTGACATATTTCTTACTGGGAACAATGCAAATCGCCTTTCTAGTTTGGAGTTTGTGGCTTGATTGCAGTGCTTAATATGGTTAACATTACTGGATTTTGCGGTCATTGTTATCTAAACTTGTCCAGTAGGATGGAGTAATAGGCAGCTGTGAGATGTAATGTAGAGAAGCTCGACTATTAACTCTCATTTTCTTGCCATCCTCCTCACTAGTTACTTTTTTACCTAACAAGTTCTATAGGCATTTCAATTACTTTTATGTCTTTGGTATCTGTCAGCCACAACTGGGCTCCGGCTTCCAATCTTGATGAGAAATCAGGGAGCAAATGGGGGATGTTGACATGGCTGATTTTACGAAAACTTGAAACCCTCGATGCTTTTTGTTCTTTCATTGTCTTCTTCTGCCTCGTTGAAACAGTTCATCAATTATTCACCACTTCACTGAAATAGATGTAGCTGATCAAATAATATGAAGGAGCTCCCTTAATAGGTTCAGTCTCCTGTGCTCATGTGTGGGGATAATGTTGGATCTTAATATACTCTGAGCCCTGATTTATAAAGCACTGACCCTAGTGTCCCAATTGCTCAGGTGCTGAACCGCTCATACAATTGTATGAAATTCTTCTTAGGGCACCCGGTGTGTTCGGGGCACGATTCAGTGGTGCTGGATTTAGAGGATGCTGTCTTGCATTTGTCGACACCCATAAAGCCACTGAAGCTGCATCATTTGTCAGGGGGAGTACTCCAAGCGCCAGCCTAAGTTGGCAAGCGAACTGAACCAAGAAACAGCAGTATTGATATGTGATGTGGGTGACTGTGCTCGAGTCATCTGATCCGCTTCTTTCAATTTCATCATTCATTTCATATGTCTGTTTCTTCGATGATTCTGTGAATGGGAAAACAATCTCTTCAACATTGAGTGAATATCGTGGCTAATGCAAATTATCATGTGGATTGCTGTTTGTAAGTTTGTATATCCTACAGGACACCAGATTCTAAACCAGCCTCATCATACCGCCAGTTGGCGAATGTGAACAGAATTCTCTTGCGTCAATGTTCCAAGGATCATTGACAAATCAAAGTCAAAGTGGAAACCGTGAAACCATGACCATTGAAGCCATGGCTGGTGCACTTTAAGGGGTAGTACTTGAAACCATGAAAAGAGTAAAACATGGATAGATACGAGCCCTCATGTTTTCAATGAGTTAATGATTTGTGTAACTTACTTTTGCACATACTTAAATTTACGAAGTCAAATTAGGCAAGAATGTAACAGAACAGTTATTACACTATCTGTGTTAAGGGCAGCAGGACCTATAAGATTATTTGCTTTCACCTTCTCGAATAATATTTCCAAAAGGAAAAGGAATATCATTAGTTAGAATACTCGATATACTCCCAAATTGTCGTACTAGCAGTGAACGTTGATTACCTCATTGACTAGTTTTTAATGGTTCTATGAAAAAGAGTCTGTTCTCTCTAATAATATATTTTTAGTAAGGTAAAGAGAAAACAGTAGAAGAAATACAAGTACCCCTACCTATACAAATGTGCAGGGATAAAAAAAAATTGACTTCATTGCGTGCAACACAATTTGTAGTGTAGTCGAGACAAGGTTGTATTTCAATGAAGTAACAGAAGATGTACAAGAAATAGTACGTAAAATTGTATTTTAAGTATACTCGACTTTGGAGATATTTGACTAGTTATAAAAACATCAATATGCTTCAATCATATATGGATAGTAAAATTAATTTTTTTTTTTTGGATAATATAACATGTAACAGAATATATTACTGTTATTTATGTTTAACTAAGAATGGAAATTTTTTAAAAGATGGTAACAAAGAAATCGTGTCAAATGATAATCGAAAATTAATGGTAAATTCAATTTATTACTTTATATGTTGTAAAATAGGACATATCCAACATTTGATACGTGTAGAGGGAATTGATATGTACATCGATTCAAAGTAAAATAAAATATGTACAGTAATCCTGTGATGTACAGTAGTTCAATTAATTTTTTTCATAAATTTCAAATAGAAGAGTATTTTAAAGGAAAACTCTACCTTTAGTCCATATTAGATTACTACTTTTCTAATCAAGTCCCGTACTTTTAATTTTAGTATTCAAGTCCCTCTACCTACATAAATCGTCTAATCAACTTCCATTGATTTGTTTTAAAAAAAAAAGAAAGTTCTTTGGTACCACATAGAAACAAATTTAGCTGATGTAGCCATCACGTGGAACAAATATTACTTGATGGACAACTACAGAATCAACTTGGAGAAAAAACTGGTCAAACATGTTATGGCACAAGCCACAGAATTAGCTCAAGATAAAAACTGGCCAAACAGGCTGTGGCATCCTTCCGCCCATTCACTATTAACAGTGGGTGTCCACGTAGGCTCATCCATGTCACACTCGAGCGTCATCCAACGACCACTCAGCTAGATTTTGGATGCGGATGGACTTGAATGATTTGATTAGAAAAATTAAAAAGTATGTGGCTTGTTCAAAAAGTAGCGATGCTATAGGGACAATTTTTTTTTAAAATTTGTCCCGTTTGCTGAAAATCAACATAGCACTAAGTATCATAAATAACTAATCATGTTTGACATAATAAGTGGTAAAATTTACTCTATAGAAATGTAGAATGACCAGATATTTATTCATATAAACTTAAATAAAATCGACTCTGTTAGGCATAATGTTATATGGTAAAAATAGAGAAATTGATTTTATAGCTTGAAATAGAATTTATTGCGGCATCGATTTACGCAATGCAAAATAACATATCAAGAATAATAAATAAAAAAACTCTAACTTTACAATTGACTACACTATACACAATACATTATGTGCTAAAAAAATTATTTATAAGTACTAAAATGAATCAATACAAATAACATAGGGTTTATAACTATGAAATGTTGTAAACTACAGGAATCAAAGATTGCTTAAAAGATAACAAAGTCATTGTGTCCTGATATAGTCGATCTTGGTAAAATAGAACATAGAAGATGTTTGATAAGTGCATAATGAATTTATTGAATACAAAGGAACTTACATCATTCGGTCAACTTATACATGATTGAGAATTGAATTTTGCCCGATACATGAACTGCCAAGTATTTCGTCGCTCAAATCCCGCACGTCTTCCCTCCCCAATGAATTCTTTTATTTTTAAAAATTTTCCGCTGGATTTTCAAACGCATGTTAAAAATAATTTGCAGATATACGGGTTCAAAATTACATTTTGTGAAAGTTTCAAAATATTTCAATCTTCTTCAAATAAAAACTTAAAAGTCTCATGCAAGATGGCTCCTTATTCATGGCATGAGTAAAAGAATATCCTGTACGAGATAGGGGTGAGAAAGACGGATTGAATCGGGTCGTGAGGGCACCGGTCCGGTGTTCGATTCCATAAAATTGAGGCGAAGATTTTCAGTCCAATTTCTGGTTCTAGGAGGAAAGCGAGACAGCCCAAACTTGACCGACTAATTTTTTTATTTTCTTATTTCATAAATGTAAACCTAGTAATTCACCGTTTATATTTTTTTTTCATTTCTTAAATGCAAACCTAATTTTAATTAATATAGTAAAATTAAAATCCGTGTTGCTCACTCTACTAATAATCTACTGGTTTCATTGTACTGCCGAAAAGCGGTCTAGTATTAAGTCTTGATGCTCGACTAAAGGGCAAATAGTGCATGATCTTGAAAGCTCGAGCCTTTTTTAGGCTCCCATGTTAGGGCACCTCTCTGGCAATGGGACATCTACTCCGCTTTGGCAATGTTAAATGACATCCAAGATTAGAATCTGTATGTGACTCAATATCAACTATTCATGGTAAAGTCTCAGATGTTATTAGCGCTACTTCTTGGTCGGCTCCCAGCTATAGATTAGAAGCTTTGGTGGAGATTTAATCTGAAACCTGTGAAGCTATCGAACCATGCTGTAATTTGCCTCATAGAGTTATCTTCACTTTTCCTTCAACTGGTGTTTTGTATCACGACGGTGCTTTGACTTGGTTCGTAATTGGAAAATTAAAGTTTCCGCATCCAGATTAGATCTGATCATATGCCCAACCATCAAATTATAGGGCTGGAAAAGAAAATAGGCTCGCCCGGGCAAGGTGGATCGAAATTTTTAGGCCCAGTACCGTTTGTGGATCCGATATGTATTTACAATTACATATCAAAATAGAAAATGACAATCATAGTCCAAGTGATTTGATATATATTTACATTCAAGTATATTAAAATCATTTCTACTTCACTATACGAGAAACTCAAGATGGCGTCAATTTCACATTTTGAAGGACTAAACCTCTTGTTTCCTATTTGTGAGATTGATTATTTTTCTATGAATGTGGAGTGTTGAATGCTCATGTAGGTTTATCACTTTATGCTGTGAACTACCTGGGAAGTGGGTTTATGTTGACTTGACATTCAACTTTTCCAAAATGAAGTGTATTGTACCTCTAATTTGTGAATATTACCGATTTATAATAGTTCTAAATCGGGTTGGGAAGACTATAATAGCCCAATTAGCTGGGCCTGGGCCTTTCTTGCTGTGGGGGTGCTGGCCGAAAGTACGTCCTGGGCGGGGCCTGGACAAGGGCTTTCAGCTGCTGTTTTGCTAAGGAGATTTGGGAATTGTTGCTGCAAATGACTGGAATTGCAAAGAGGGGATTGGAGATTATGATAGTGAATGTAGCTGGATCTTGAGAGTTTCGAGAGGCAAATCTTTGCCTGAAGTTCTGCTCAAGCTACTTTGGAATGGTGCTGTACATTTCCTCTGAAAGGAGAGGAATTTAATCATTCATGATGGGCCCAACCTGACAAGAACAAAAAAATTCGACATGTGAATGTTTTTTTAAGAATGACTATTAATGAAAATACAACAATTGTCGAAGGGGGAAGAACCTCTCTGCTCTTTATGGGGTGGGGGTGGGGGGGAGAAGGGGGGCATTAGCTAGGTCTTGTTAACCGTAAGATATTTGTTTTGTAGGTCCTGCAAAGAGCTTAATAAAAATTTGTTAAATTGGGATTTTGGAGTAGTTTGGTAGTTCGGGAACACTTTAGGAAAGGTCAAGTAAGCTTACAATGGAAGTAATTTATCTATACTCGATCAGTTGAACCAAAAAGATACTTGTTTATAAAGGAAAAGTCATTTGCATGAGCCACATGACTTCGATTAACAAAAAGAAGAACTAAGAGTCAATTCATACTTACCCTTGGAATAAACTAAGTTACTATGTTGAGATCTAACGATTTAAAAAGGAGACGCACCAATTATGGCGGCATGCCTAATTTCCGACATAATGTATAACAGGTAATTATTTATTTCTCCGCATGAAAACAAACCTCGTTATTATTATTATTATTTTTTTGGCCTTTTGGGTTTTGTCAAGCCGTATTAAACTAGTGTCGCGAAACTGAAAAGGGTAGAAGAAGAAGAATGATGATGAGACACGACGGGTATCTGTCAGCGTGTGAGATTGAACAAATGGGGGAGATGAGATGAGCAGCACATTTTGATTTTTCAAGCTTTTGACTTTTGTGGTCGTAGAATTTGGAATTGGCGAGCGGGGGCGAGGGAGACCAGACCCTCCTCCCCACGGGCCAAAGAATGTCCCCGTCTTTGTCCCGCACCACCGTCCAGAGTCGTCCCTCTCCAACGCCACCTTCTCTCTCTGTCTCTCGCCCTTTTCTTCTCTTTGCTAAATAAAGCACATCCGGAGGAACCCATTTCCTCCTCCGCCCTCCTCTCTCTCTCTCTCTCTCTCTCTCGCGATCGAGTCTCCTCCAAACCAACCGCGCTCGCTCCCACCCAGCCCCAGGCGAGCCACCGTGAGCGTATCTGGGCGTGGGGGCGGCGGCGGCGGCGGCCACCGGCGGTCAACGGTGCCGGGCAGTCCTTGATCGGCGAATCCTTACGCGCTCACCCACGATTCTTGGTGCGGTCCGCTTCATCCAGTACGCCGGTGGACGGCCGGGGAGTCTGTTTCGGGTTTGATAAGAGAGTTGTATTCCTGGTGAGTTGATATGTTTGACGCCTCTCTTCAGGATCTTGTCTTCTTCTCGAGTTTTCTGGGCCAACGTGTTTTTTCTTCTTTTGTTGTTGCCGAGGATTCGGGTATTTTAGTCATACCGCTCGGTCTATTGAATGTTGGTGGGATGGGTAGTTTGTTGATTTGGTGATTCCAGGGGAGGGTTGAAATGGGTTTGGTCTATTTACGGTTTGGTTTTTGAATTGGGGCTTTGGATATCATGATTCGTCCGAACAACTTGAAAAGAAAAGTCAATAACTGGAACCTTGTGGTTTCATTTAAGTTGATCTTTCATACTTCTGAAGGGAAGCATGTGATTTTCGAACTTCGGGCCCCTCCTGCTCATCTGATTCAGGCTTCTGATAAACATGGTGGATGGAGTCTGAGATGGAATTCCATAGATGGGTTTGATGAATTTATGAAGATTGAGTGTATTGTTGTTTGTGTTGATTTTACTGATCTGTGAGGGGTTGGAGCAGGCGATAGTGAATTAAATTTTTTTACTAATCATAATAAGTGATTCTAGACTAAGGTTGACCTCAACGTCCGTGGGAAATCTTTTAGATTGTGGGGACAATGAATTCATACAGGAATATTTTCCATGAAAGGAAATTTACATGGATCAAAGGGCAAGTGGGAATAAGATAAAAAGCTTAGCTCAAAGGTACTGGGGATGAATAAATGAAGAGCCATGTAAGATTACAGCAGGAAGGATAAACACGCTCATATTATTTTTATGTATCTTTTAATTGCATTCCTTAACGTAGCTCTGTTGACTAATAGGTTCAAGTTAAAGGTCTCTTCATCTGATCTTTTTTGAAAGATGTGGAAGAGACATGTATTTAAACTATCATTGCACGAAATATAGACAGAATCTAAGATGATTTAGATTTTCAATAAAAAGGATCAAAAACTTACTTTAGCTATTTCTTGTTAATGCCTAAAACAATTAGATATTAAATCAAGCCCTTTTTTCCCTTAAGGTTCACTTTTCTTTATGAAATTGTGTTTTCCCACTTCCCCACCTCAATATCATAGGCCCGGAAGGGACTGATTACCTGTGTATTTCCCCATGGGGGTGTAAGATGACCTTCTTTTCTTAGTCGATGATTGAAGAAATCAAAGAAATCAAAGGATTTTCATCTTGCGTCTTAAATGAAGTGATCGGACTCAAATTTGGGGTATAGTATTGTGTGAGATCCGATACTGCATATGTAGGTCCTAGAAAAGAAAAAGAATTGGTTCATGAGAAGATGACGGATTTCTGACATGAAAAGAAAAATTTTATTTGTAATAATTATGGAGAAAAAATGTAGAACCTAGACCTTACGCCCCAGAAGCAAAAGAGCTTAGAGTCTAGTAAGAAATTCTTTTGTGGTAACCCTGCCAAGAAGAATGATTTCCCGAAAGGTCAAATAAAATACGTTCGTGCTACCCGAAAGGAACTAGAAGTTAGCTTTTCTCTGACCTAAGGCCGCCAGCTGCCAACCAAGCCAACGCACCATCCCTATCCCTTCCCAATGGTGAAATCTTAGATCAAAACACTATGTATGGATGAGATTGAAAATCAGACAGGGAACCATTATGATTGATAAAGAAGGAAGAATATTACCTTTGTAGGTTTATTGTGACAATTGGTAAAACGAGAGAAAGTGTAGAGAGTATAGTTAAGAAAGAGTAAATTATCTATACTCCACTTGCAGTTTGGGGAATTTAATATTTGACCAATAACCCCTTGTTTTATTTATTTTTCCTCATAAATCCTTTTTATACTAGTATCCAGATTGCACCATTTGCTCCTTTGTTTCTTTTACTTCATTTTTAAGGGGTTTACAATGGTTTTCCATGTATAATGGTTACTTTATGAGGGTTCCATGAGAGCAGGGGTTTTATGTGATTTTTTTCTCTTTTTTTTTTTTTTTGAAGCGCAAGGTACGTTATTAAAAATTCACCTGGGATGTCCTGTTACGGAACCTATTGAGCATGAGACGCACATGGATTCCCAGTGGATGAAAAAAAAGCAGTAGAAGAATTCACTTTGCAGGCAGTGTCTGGAGATTTTAACCATGAATAATATGGAAGGGGATTGATGGAGAAATTTACAAAGGACAGTAGAAAAGAGGGACCAGCTAGAAAGAAATAAAAGAGACGCAGGTATGTCAGATCCTCCTAGATTATTAAGAACCTAAACTTTTTTTTCTGAACCGTATGTTCCTTTTGGTCAATTTCAGCCCCAGTCTATTCGTGATTGAGGGTGGTACTTTAAAGTAAGAGGTGAAATGCCCTAGCAATGATTTTAGACTGCAAAAATGGAGGTGACACCTGGTGGCCATCAAAAATGTGAATCCTCTTTTAGTGTAGTAAGAAGAACAGGTGATCTAGATGAGAATAGCCATCAAATAACAGATGATTGCACAATTTCTATGAATAAGTCGAATGATCTGGAGGGAGATTGAGATGATACATACTACAGGGGATTATTTATGTGAGTACTCTACGCAAGTGGCTGTGCATTTAGATATAAAATTGATCCCTAGTAAATTTTTGTCGGGTGTTTGAAACATTGAGGAGAGGAAAGTTTTAAAAGCCACACAAGACTGATGGTTCAATAGTCTGCTATTGAATGGAGATTTAAACCTCAAAACTATAGCACAAAATTGGATGGAACTGAAGATGGCCTGGTTCAATGGCCCTGTCTAGCTGGTGCATGCTGGTCAATAACCAAAACAACTCATTTCTTTCAATGAAGTATATCAATGTAAAGTTCTACTGGTAAAAGCCTGAAGGTCTATCTCTTCTATGGAACTGTTCTGCTCAAACCATCGACTAATTCACTACTAAGGCGCGTAAACTGATCAACTGATTATTATAAAAGAATATTAGATTAAATAACAGGCGCTCCCTAGGAGATTTGGACCCTAAATGTGGTGCCCGGCATATGACAAGCCCTGGAGCTACTTCTTTAGATCCAATTTTCAACAACAGTTCGGAAGGTGGTTCAACCAGTCGAAATGGTTGAATCCTGAATTGATCACTTTATCTCACGAGTTCTGTTTTGAAAACACTGTTGGTGAAATCTCTTATGTGTTGAGATTGCTGGTGAGTATTAAGATGGTCCTATCATAATCTCTTAGCATTGAAATGTCCTAATGATGGTGAAGTTATTTACATGGACTGGAGATTGTGCATGTGCACCTGTATATTGTTATGCACTTTTTTTTGCAAAAGTATAAGTTTAGAAAATTGACTGAAGTTATTTACATGGACTTTAGATTGCTTATTTCCTGCGCATGTGCTCCTGTGTATTGTAATGCTTCTCTTTCGCAAATTGGCTTGTGCTTCTAATCGTCAGGAGACTTTTTTTAGAACTTGTGCCATTTTTAATTGATTGCTACCACAATAAGCCAATAAACACTGCCGGCCAGCAATTTCCATGGCTTCCCCCAAACCCCCGCCCGAAAAAAAGAAAAGGAGGATCATCAGTTGGCTACCATGAGCATGATCAGACACTACTCCATGTACAATGAATTCCTGACACCAAAAAGTTTTTCCAGTAAACTGCTGCCACAATGGATAATTGCCATCTCAAAAATTTGCGGAGAATGTTGAATAAGATCAACCTATTAAAAACGTTTTCCTGCAGAAAGCATTTTACTTTTAGACGAGACATACTTCATGCCTGCAATATTCTCTGCATGCTGTGGTCCTGCATATATTCTATTGTGCAAAGAGGGAGGAAATGCATTGAGTTCTTGCCCCATGCCTTGGTTATACTCCCCTGTTCCCCAACCTATTGCAGGATGTGGCTTAAGCTCCCATCTTTTTATTAAGAATGCAATCTGGAAAGGGGAAGCTAAAAACACTTACTGAAGCACTTGATTGAGAATCTTAATGTAAAATTTGTACCTGTGAGGCAAATTCTCATATCAAAATGAATAAGAAATGTTTAGTTAATTCCATGTGTGACTCAGACAAAAATGAATCAGACATCTAGGATTCTGTCTTGTCATCTGAGCTATAATAGATTGAAAGGTTGGTACTCTTATCTTTGCTGCTCTTAGTTCTTGCCAGTGTGTCATGCTTCATACAGGCTTATGTAAACGTTGGACCATATCATCCAGCCATGCTTATAAGTAGTCAAGTTGTTGTAAATTATGGGAAATATGGTCCAATTCAGCAATTTATGGGACTGGTATTATATGTAATTTGGACTGTTGGATCACATGGAAAAGAATTTTTAACCATTGAATGATTTTAAAATGATAGTGACTTATGAACATATAAAGGAAATTACTGACTATAAGCTATTGATTAAGTAAAATACAGCATTTGAAGACAATTACATACTAATAGGGATTCAAAGTTTACGAACTATGAAGGAATGTTATGATCGTGGAGGTAAGTTACTAAGAATAGAGCAAATGGATTTACGATGAATTTAGGTTGGTTACGATTTTTTATGGAAAGTTACGGATGCTCGGATATTCAACCTTACGAGACCTTAACCTTACAAGACTTTAAGGTATATTACTACATGTGAATGATGGTTACTAACTTGTCATTACAAAATATGATTGGAGAATTACAAATTACAATTACTAGGCATAGCTACCATCACTTCATACAATTTGAGACATTTTCCTATGTTATGGTTTAATTGCTAACTATTAGCATTTTCATGTTACGAACTCCGTAGAAGAATTATCGAGCATGAATAAATTACTAGTTACGATTATAAACAAGTGGAGAGCTTGATTTGGAAAAAAAAAAAAAAAAAGCCCTACTTATTTTACTGCTTAACGCCCTATTAGGCAGTAGTGGCAAGCATAGTAGAAAGGAGCTTTCCTAGATATCAGCCGGGGAACTAGCATGCCAAGTAAATTGCAACCCATAAAGTTAGACTACTATCTATAATTTTAATCAACCTTACATCAGTTTTAGGTCCTTTTTTTTTTTTTTTGTGGGCGTTTAAGGAACAGATTGGCAGTTGACATTACTACGTTCTATATAATCAATTGCTTCCAACATCATTGCCAGTATCTGGCTCTCTTATTGTGGATGATTGTACTATACAATGGAAACATCACTTTTTCTTTCTAGGTTAAAAGAAAGGAAAGGGGTGTGTGTGGGGTGTTTTGGATAGATTGGTATCTGAAGCTTGGTTGTGGTTTTTGCTTGTGTTATTTGACGATTTCATAGAGGGAGGGAGGGCTTGCTTAGTAGGGACAATTGCAGTGTACGATGGACAAGTAAATCTTTCTTCTTTAGATAAATTTGTGTATGTTTTGGATAAATTAGGTATTATGAAGCTTTGGTGTTTTATTGCATTATTATACGATGTCATAGAGGAAGGGAGGGATTCAATCTGTCACTCGGAAGTTTCAATTTTCAAGAATTTAGCATATTAACGGGATTGTGGTGGGAATAGGCGTAACATATCCGTTTGTATTAGTCTTTTTAATGGCTTGGCTTATGGCATCTCGTTCACTTTCTATGATTTTTGTTATGCCTTAATCATCGTCCATCACTTTGAAGTTATTATTTTCGACAACTTAGCAAACTTAGGGGGATTGTGGCTTTAGTAATCCGAGAATAGGTGAAATATGTCCCTTTGAATCCTTTTTCTTTTGACTTGGCTTATGACATCTTGTTCATTCTTAATTTGTTTGTTGATAGGTTTGATGGGATTGAAGAAATTTATTTCTTGGTCTTTAATTCCTGTAGAGTTGTTCAAGCGTAACCCTCTTGGTTATAGGAGTTGCTTAAAGCCGAAAAAGGTGAAGAAGATCAAGGACATGATCACATATGAAGTGTTTTAGCATTTCTATGGTATAAGTAGTTAGAAAATGGATGAGGAGGCTAATTCCTGGATAAGGAGAACAAAATTCTCTCAAACAGTTTGTCATAGGCTAGATTCTTCAAGATTGGCCTCGATTCCCTTTACAATTGAAGCAAATCGGAATCCTGGACTGAAGTCACGGCCAACTCTAGCGGTCTCAGGCCAGAAGCCCAGTTCTAGTGGTTCACAGGTTCAAAGAAATCCAGTTACCAATAAACAGAGAGCTTTATCCCCCCCTCCAGAGACGGTCCTCTCTGATGTGTTTAAGGAAGCACGCTCTGAAAAAAAGAGATTTTCAACTCCCATGCCACAGAGGAAAGAAACTGAGAAGGGTATTAGGGGAAAACTATTGCATAGGGAATTCCACGAATCCAAGGCTCGGAATTCCAATTCATCCGCAAATAGTAGCCCGCTCAGGCATTTTGCTTCAATGAAACGCAATGACAAAGTTAAAGGCAGGAAGGACTCTGCCTGGACTAAATACTTTGATCATTCTGGCGGAAGGGTTATGGCTGTTGATGGAACAGATGAATGGGTTGTGGATATGTCTAAACTATTGCTTGGTCTCAGATTTGCCCATGGCGCACATAGTCGGCTTTATCATGGGATATACAAGGATGAACCTGTTGCTGTAAAGATTATTAGGGTTCCAGATGATGACGAAAATGAAATCTTGGCTGCAAGATTGGAAAAACAATTCACTAGGGAAGTAACTCTTTTGTCCCGTCTTCACCATCAGAATGTTATAAAGGTAACTTAAATTGTTGAGCTTGTAACAATTTTAGCATATTTATTCTCTTTGTCCTGTGCGGAGACATTTAGCTGGACCGATGGTCAAGTTCTATTAACGACGGCACATTGCTGTAGGCTGGACTTGCATGAATCCTATGAATTGTTGTATTCACGTATTTATAACTTCTCTGTTCTTATTTCCCCTATGGTTCAGTTTGTTGCCGCATGCAAGAAGCCACCAGTTTACTGCATCATTACGGAATATCTATCAGAAGGTTCTTTGAGGGCATACTTGCATAAGCTTGAAGACAAATCAATCCCCTTGCGAAAGCTTATTACAAGAGCTCTTGAGGTTGCTCGTGGAATGGAGTATGTTCATTCACAAGGGGTCATTCATCGTGACCTCAAACCAGAGAATATCCTAATCGACCAGGACTACCACCTGAAAATTGCTGATTTTGGCATTGCTTGTGACGAGGCTTGCTGTGATACTTTAGCTGATGATCCAGGAACTTACCGGTGGATGGCCCCTGAAATGATCAAACGCAAATCTTATGGGCGAAAGGTTGATGTTTATAGTTTTGGTCTTATTTTATGGGAAATGGTGGCTGGCGTAATCCCATATGAGGACATGACTCCCATACAAGCTGCTTTTGCGGTGGTTAATAAGGTTATGCTTACTTCCGCCTATTGTGTGCATACTGGGTCCATTCTGAGTATGATCCTTTTGAGCTGCTTTTGCGGTGGTTAATATGTTTTTATCATCTCTGGGCACTAGTTAAGTTTATAAAAAATAGTAACACATTTGTTCTGATGCTTTGAAATTGAAACGCTACATTTACAAGAAAGTTATCTACACCAAATAGGATAGTTTACACTTTAGCAAGGTGTGAGTGTCCTGAAGGCTAACACTTTACTATCTTAGGATTTAATAGATAATTGCAATGGGAAGATATAGAAACGGATAGAAAAAGAGTAGGAGCTCCTCACATCATCCCAACTGTCACGCCCTATTTAGGTGTCCGTGGAAAACCAGTGGCGCAGACTGGTTGTAAGACCAAACCCTGAATAAAGGTCTGGTGTTGGTTACACATCAGCTCTGCATCCTCACTACAGAGGACTGTCTAGAAAATTCTTAACAATAAAAAACTAATCTGAATTTCTAGCTAGAGGTTCTGCCACCAGGTTCCCATCATCGAGTCATTTTGCACATAGTAGAGAAAATGTCAACTAGTTCGGTCTGTTAAACATTTTTTAGCGACCATGTGCATTGCATGGGTGTCAAGACTAGTATACACATGGAAAAGAATCGTGTACTCCTGTGATGTGCTCTTGTGATGCGTGAAGTAACTAATGCACTCTTCTGATGCACCAGTTCTAAAGTTTTCTTTGTTGATTATGTGAGACGTGTAGAGTCAACTTCACATTCTGAATATTCTTGTGACACCTGCATATACTGGGATGTCAGCTTTTAGTTGAGCACAGATTAGATAATTTACTTGACAGAAGCGTGATAGTCATTCTGTCACGCAAGTCTTGTTAATTGTTATGTGTTGCCCAATCATTTTGTTGTGTGTCTGCTTCAATTGGAATCATCATTGTCACTTCTATACACTAACGAGGTTTGGGATGTGATTCAGAATCTGAGACCAGTAATCCCGAAGGATTGCCCACCTGCGCTGCATGATCTCATTGACCAGTGTTGGTCCTTGCAACCAGAGAAGAGGCCTGAGTTCTGGCAGATAGTCAGAGTATTGGAACAGTTTGAGGTTTCGCTTGCTCGTGATGGAACACTAAATCTGGTGGAGAACCTGACTTGCCAAGACCACAAGAAAGGGCTGCGTCATTGGATCCAAAAGCTCGGTCCGATGCACCATAACAGTTCATCCGTTAAACCGAAGTTCATATGACTCTTCTGAGCTTGCCTAGGACTCAATTCACATGAGTTCCACTCTGTAAGGCTTCAAGAATTATACAAGTTTCAACTGTCTGTTCTGGATGAAGTCTGCTTGAACCTTCTTTGATGGCGGTGCAGATTCACATGTAGATCGACGGGTAGACTTGCATGCATGTATCAATTTGTCAAAGGCTCTTACTGTAGATTTTACAGGTATGTATGATTGGGTCATTGGTGTTGGAAAAATGCTGACTTATAAATTTATCTTGGCAATTTTTAGAGCCCACTTCTGGTTTTTTTGTTTTATGTCGGGTTGGTTGTAAGATGTTTGTTTTGTCGCGTATCTTCTTTGCCTCCGTCACTATTTTTTTGTCACCTCGATTGTCGTTTTTGTATTAGTGAGTTTGCTACGTTGTCGTTTTTGGTCTCGTCTCAAGAGCGCACCGTTACAACGGAACTTCCATCTTTTGCGTCCTAATATACATTTTTTGGGGGAAATTTAGGTTTGTTCTCGTATAATTAATATCCGACCGCACTCAGCGATTTGTATACTGACGTTGTCCCTATGGTTTCTCGTGATTATAACTGTTGACAAAATTAAGATACAATCCTAAGTACAACAAGACGGGAAGAATAATCGAACGGTCATCTTATGAAGTGGGATTGGATTTACTAAATTCTCTCACGCAATTTTTCTATACGTACATATTTCAAATTGAATATATATGATGAAATTCTGTAATAAAAATAGAACTTGGTCCACACATTTCACATAGATAAATATTTAAGGACTTGGGAATAGTTATACGATCCCTAGCTAATTTCATAATTCATAAGAGTGTAAAGCAGATTAGATCAATCATTCTAGATACAATTTTTAGGGACAATGACACAAATTATCCATGAGCTTTGACTTTATTATGCATTGTGATTCTTGAACTTTTAATTTATCCAATATGGTCTCCGAATTTTAGCTCAATACGCAATGTAATCCCTAAATTTTTAACTTGATCAATATGGTCCTCGAACTTTTGAAACATGTTCAACTTAGTCCCTAAATTATAAGAAGATGTTCAACGTAATCTTTCCATTCATTCAAGTTCAAGGACAACATTGGACTTTTTTTTATAGTTTAGGGACTAAGTTAAATATGTTTCAAAAATTCGAGGATTACATTGAACAAATTGAAAGTTCAAGGACCATATTGCACATTGGCCTAAAGTTCGGTGGCTATATTGGTCAAATTGAGAGTTTAAAAATCACATTGCACATTGGGCCAAAGTTTCGGGATCATTTATGTCATTTTTCCTAATTTTTAAATATTGAATCTTCTGTTAGTTAAATCGTATACATGAGATTCCTCTTTTTTATTCTTAAGCAAGCCCCCATTTTCAAAGGAATGTTATTATGTTGCTTGGGGTTCATTCAAGAATTATTATTTAAAGCAAGGGGAATAGAATATAGGATGTATGCATTACTCTCACTTTGCTGTGAATGGGCGTTGGTAAGGAAATTCCAGTCCTATTACAATTCTTTCGAGGCACACGAACTTGTCAATACATGTGAGTTGGTCATCAAATTAACTAGGGTGAAGGAATGTGCCGTGTGACGAGTCTGCATGCAAATGCATGGGAATAAGAACACATAAAGCCCGAATCTCTCCGAGGCGTATGTTGATGATGACGATGAAGTCAGTCTTGTTCTTGGAGACGAATAATGGCTTGTCGATCGCAGAGCGAGAGAATGAGCCTGTGCTCTCATTCTGGTACAGGTTGGAGAGCACCGCCCGCATCGACTGACCCGTGAGGTAGTGCATTTTGGCGGTGAAGGGCGAGGACTTGTGCAGGAGAGGTTAGCGAGGGAAACTGGGGTGAGAATGTTTGAGAGAAAGCATCTGCTGCTTTTTTAGTTTGGAGGTGAAGGAGATTTCTGTGAGAAGACAAAGCTTGGTTTCAGAGCTTCAATGGTGGTTTCGCGTTCATCTTCATAGTGGAGAGAGAGAGAAATAAAAAAGTTTGAACACGGCGAGGATAATTTGATTTTGATTTGTGAGTCATTTTCTCGAAAGAAGGGCATGAAATAACCAAGTCCATCTTATAATTAACGATCTGAGCTGGCTAGCGACGGGCCGATGAGCAAATAATTTTTCTAGCAACCCGAAACATGAATATTTTTATTTGAAAGAAATATAAGTAAAACATAACAATCCCTAAAAATCAAACTCCATCCCCCAAAATTACTTTTTCTTTGTTTCATCCATTTTCTTTCAGCTGAATGCATTTGGAAATGATCTCACTTCCAGTCTTTATTATTGGCTCCTAACACCTCCTATCACATTAGATTGACGACATTATTCATTGTGGGTTTCACTCTTGATATAAGACTATTTCCTAATTTTTTTTCTTCTTTCTTTTTCAGTTTTACTATATATATAAAAAAAAAACTTAGCCACATTCGTTCCAAACAACTTTTTTCACCGAGCCACTTCTTCTACGCACATTATGTTTCAAAGTTTCCTTTATGTTTGTCTTCTTCTGAACTTGTTTTCCTTTATTGTAATCTAAGCAAGCAATAATCATATATTAGAGTAAAGAATGTTACTTTTATTTGTAAATTGTTTACTTTATTTTCTTAGATTATTCTCATGATCATGAATTTTCCAGTTTGATTTTTGGATCAAATTTATGAGAATTACTCAAAAGTGAAATATTATAGTTCATATATACATAATACACAATGTAGACAAAGATTATCCTCTTATTTTGCCTAAGTTGTTTTTTGAATTATAGTTTCCTAGTACAAAAAATAAAGAAATATGCAACTCACTAATAGAATAATTAGCTTTTTTTTTTTTTTCAGAAACACAATAATTAGTTAGTTATTTACCAAATAAATTATTTTTTGGAAAAGAGGTACGTCAAATTTATTTCAAATGAAGAAAGAAAAGGCAAAAAAGAAAAAAAGAAAAAGAGGTACACCGAATTTGTTTCAAATGAAATGTGACGTGTGTGGAAAAAGTACCTCGAGTGAAAAAAAAAATTCGAAGGGACATGAGTAAGCTTTTTTTTTTGTAAAATTGAAAAAAGAATGAAAGAAAAAAAAGGTAATAAATAATCTTATATCGAGAGTGGGACTCATAAGAGATAATATGGTCATTCTATTGTGATAAGAGTTTCAGCTCAGGAACCAATAAGCAGGTAAAAATAGCTCGACCTTTTTGTTTTTTTTGTTGTTGTAAAAGTTCACCGGTTGGATGTGGATGACGCGACAATGTAATACTAAGGTCTTTTGTCGCGAGGCAATCACGCACGGAAAGTACAGAATCCTACTGTGAGCACATGAGGAAACATTATCTTGATTTTAATTTTAATTATACTAGACTTTGTATAAACGCTTTTCGCGTACTAGATTTTTCTGCATAATTACTGAAAAAGTTTTAATGTATCGATATCAATTTAATCTCAATTTTTTTTTCATTTGGTCAATTTTTTTGTAAATTTTTTGACGATTTGCCAAGTGTAATCCTTTCAATTAATTTTATTTGTAGATCGATGACATAACGGTCTAATCAAAATTGACCGTCTTACATTGTACAACAAGTATTGATGTGGACGTTTTTGAAATTTTAAAAAATATATATATTTTTCTTCTTCCTCCACCGATCGTCGAGTCTCGACAATGGTCGGCGAGGGTAGTTGGCCACCGCCGAAGCCCGGCTATCGGAGCGGGGAAGAAGGAAAAAATGAAGAAAAAGGAAAGAAAAGAAAAAAAGAAAAATTCAGATTATTTTAAAAATAAAAAAATAAAAAACATTTATGTCGGCGTTGGTCGTGACCTAAATAGTATCGATATCGACATGCAACACACGACATGTGACACAACACCACATGCCAACACGTTATTTCTAATAAAATTGAGAATCTTGATATGTTGGGACACATTGTATATTAAATATATATTTTTATACATACATGCACATGATGAAAAAATATCAGTAGTGAGTTTTTTTTTTATTCTTCTTTTTCTTTTTCTTCTTCTCGTTAGGGATTCGTAATTAGGAGAAAAGAAAATTTTCATAATATTTAAAAAAAAATAAAAAACATATTCACGTCGGCGTTGGTCATGTGACTTAAGTAATGCCTTGACATACTACACACGACACGATACGCAAACACGTCATTTCTCAAAAAATAAAAATTTTTTAACACGTTGTATATTAAACATATATTTTTATACTTGCTTGTACATGATAAATTATCATGTATATATAAAAATATCAGCAATTAGTTTTTTTTTTTCTTCTTCCCTTTTTTGTTAGGGATTCGTGATTTTTTTTTTTTTTGCTGGTTGGAGATATTAATTTTGGATGGGCTAGATATATGTCTTAAGAGTGTGTATGTGTGTATATATATGTATATATATAATTTTGGATTGGCTGGGTATATGTCTTAAGATATTTGATAAATTTAAATTTTGACCCCTAATTTATTGAAAATGCTTAAAATTGAGCTCGTGCCTGTCGAAATGGCGTGTCGGGATGCTAGATTAACGTGTTCCATGCGTGTCCGAAGAGTGTCGGCCATGACATGGAGACCTTAGAGAGTGTCAATGCTTCCTACACTATGACACATAGGATGACCGAGCCCAAACCATTAGCAAAACTAAATTGGCTAAATTGAAAGGTTTATCATTGAATTAGCATCCGTACAATAAGTTTAACATTTTTTTAGTAATTTTCACTAGACTTTTCAGTAGCTTGATTGGCTATATGGTCTAGTAACATAATATGCACAAGCATTCTTCTTTTGTTAATACCACATAAAAACTCCAAACTGGTATCTTTGGTGATCTAATTTTTTTACCATAAAAATTCTCAAAATGATACATTGTGAAAAATTTACCATTCATTAATTTTCGTTAAATTCTACCATCAAACTGCTAAGTTAGATAACACGTGATGATGACAAGTGTACCATTTTGGAGTGTTTGCACTTCATTTGTGATATGTGTACCAGTTGGATTTTTTTATGGCATTAAGCCAATTTAACAAAAATTAACGGAGAGTGAATTTGTCACAAGTGTACCGGTTTATGATTTTTAGTAGTAAAAAAATGAGTTTTGAGCAAAATTTGTCGTATGTGTACCAACTTAAAGTTTTTTGCGAAACAATTAGCTTATGACAAATTTGTAATATGTGTGCCATTTTAGTATTTTTCATGGTATTAACCCTTCTTCTTTTGCATAATTTGAATCAAGTGCAAAAGCAAACTGTTTCTCCAGCTTCCTTTTTTTTTTTCTCCAACTCCTAAGAAGTGTGGGATTGTAGCGAATTGCAAGTCACCATTACTCTTCATCTGCTTCAGTAAGTTAGACTTCATTTTTCAATCACCAAAATTTGAAATTTGGCTTCATATATTGCTAGCAGAAAGTGCTCATGTGTTATGAATATGCAAACAATTGACATCTAAATGATATTTAATAATCACTTTATTATGATATAATTGAATTAAATATAATTGACATCTAGCAGAAAGTGCTCATTGTGACCTCTTTAAAAGTAGAAAAAAGAAAAAAAGAAATTAAAAAATCTTTGGAAGTGGGGCTTATTTCTTAAAGTTTCCCATAAACTTGACGTTTTTTTCAAATACCTTTAAACTTGTTCACGTTGATCCAATAATCTCACTCAAAAACTCAATGCTAGTGAATATAAATATAATTGATGGTTGACGCACACCCCACTCGTTACCGTTACGTGCATGATCCGCACCTTTTCCAAGGGCACCTTTGTCCGAAAATGGCTTATCGATCACAAATGGGAGGATTTCTCGGACTCATCTAGCAAAAATAGCTGCAATTACTTCCTTGTAAGGTCAGAATGGGCACCGACCCCCCCAAAAAAAAAAAAAAGAGAGGTCAAAATGAGCAAAATTACCCCCAACTGTAAACCCCTAAATTGAAATCAAAGAACCCTTTATTGTAGGTGGCAAACGAGAAATCGATAACCCGAAATTCTGGGTCTAACATTTAGTCAATGGGCAAATTTTGTGGTTATGCTTTGGGCGAGGCCAGCCCAAAAGATATAATAATGATATATAATTTATAATCAAACAACCATGGAAAATGGAAAATGTTGTATATTTTTTTCATTTCACAGTAGAGAAATATTTTATTCTTCAATCGAGCATAATAAATCATTAAAATATTAAAGTTATTTAATGTTACTCATTTTGTACTTGTACATAGGATATTTTCCAAAAAAAATTAAAAGGGAAAAAGAGTTCGGGCTTTGGCTCGAACCGAACTCCTTGGTTTACATTTCCAAGTAGGCCTCAGACCGGGCCAAAACTCTCCACCGGGCTCGGCATGTCCTGCCCGTTGTACACTTACTAGATGGACCTTACCCCAAACTTCACACATGTAAGAATTAAGAGTGCGCATGGCAACATTTCTATTTTAGAAATTAATTTTTGGCCGGAAGTTGATTTTTTCTATTTTTGATTTTGAGCGAAAGTTGATTTTTCTACTTCGAAGAGAATTAATTTTTTTTACTCTCAAAATAGACCTTTCCCTTACCAAAAAAAAAAAAGAAGTAAATTTTTTTATTTCTTCAAATGACTTCAAAACTACTTCGAAGCAAAAAAAATGTTGCAAAAGTAGAAAAATGAAGTTGGGTTACCAAACAGATTTCTGCTCCGTAAATTGCGTTACGAAATAGATTTTTATTTCGAAGTGTTATCATGCGAGCTCTAAGAAAGCGCAAAGCTGAACCAGCTTTGTGACGTCCCAAGCCGCCACGTCTATCGTTTATCGCCATGCTTCTTCATTATAACTAAGTAAAAGCCAAAGTCTAGTTCTCGTAGCCCTAAATGGCCATAAGAACCAAAGTAGAAACAAAGGAGAGCAAATGTAATAAGGAAAAGAATAACCTAAAAGGGTACTTTTTAATACTATATATCAAAGATCATATTCATATGAACAACCAATTGACTTCAACAAAAACATCCGAGATAAAAACAACTACCTCAAACCGTAACCCATGATCAAGACTAGCAACACTTAGGATATTCAAAAAAAGGATCCCACATGCGCACAAAATAAGCAAGCTTGTTCACTAGTCCCTTAGGTTAGATGGCGAATCCGGGAGGGTTAAGGTGTCTACTCCCGATATCGATCTACATAAAAAATCGCCTATCCTCCAAAAATCAATGGGTTAAGCGTCTTATCTTCAATCTTCGGATGGGTCGGTCATGAGCTCCTCTTCCTCGTTGGGCAAATGCCTGCTACAATCGGCTCGGGGGTGGAATGGGTTAAATGGGTGCGGGCGCACTCGGCTCCATAAGCGTATCGAAATTGTGCTCGGGAAAAGGACCTACGAGCTGCTCCCTTACTCGAATATAATATGCATACCAATGATCTTGAACTATACCGTGAGGGGCTCCCTCATCTATCCTCAAAGCAGATACATACATAACTAGTCCTATATGCGGGACATCTAGGTGAATTAGATCATGATATTCAGTTACATAATCAACCGGAACATCATAACACATAACTGGAGCTGCTGCTTGTTTGCACTAATCTGGAAAAATTTAGGTACAACATGGGTTAACATAAAGCTTAGCAAGAAAAATGCCCAATCGAATCATCTCTAACCTATTATATTACCACTATACAACTTAATTTTAAAACACAACTCATGTAAGGCAGAAAGGACAGATCTAAAAAGAGTAGAACAACTTCCATTTGTAAATCTTAATGGAATCCCCGCAATCAATTCACAAAACATAAAGCAACCTCACACACACACACACACACACACAACAGTTAAATAGAAATGCATGGGGCAATATGCAAGTGTTGCATGTTTGAGGTATCTCGGTCAAAAGCTCCATTTTCCACAACCCGTAATTGATCATCCTTTAGGACCCTCCATTTATCATCCTCTACTCCGAGGCTCTATTTGCTACCCTCTACTCCGAGGCTCCCCTGGATATCCGTATAGCATCTCTTCACACTCAACTCGGGTGTTCCTCGTACTCTTTCACAATGGCTTCCAATCACAACATTAAATTCACATGACATGCCATGCAATGATGGAATTACTTAGATAAAACAGACTTCTCAACTTGTTCTCACACAAGTACGATCGGCACAAAGTGTGTCACATTATAAACATCATAGTGCTAGGATATCAAGCAAAGATCTCATTTGATTACACTTAAATTCTTAGGCCTTGATTTTGATGGAAGTTCAGCCGAGTAATCATTAGACACCTTATTAGATATATCCCTAAATCCAATTCGAAACACAATAATATAATAAAACTAAAATTAACCAGTCAATTAGCTTAGATAATATATGACTAATTTTGGAAATCCCTTGATTCCTCGGTGACCCAAATTAAAACCATGGCCAGCTACATACCCTCTCAATTTGACCCGTATTCCACTTAATATTTAAGAGGTTTCATCCTTCTTTGGTAGTTCGCTAACCTATACTTCTCCAGCCCTAAAGGAATTCAGCTTTCCTTTGTATACTAAAACAATTTCCCATGCAAATCAACTAAGTTCCTGGTCCTCCTCAAACCCTCACGACTAGAACCTCCTTCTCTTGAATCACTTACAGCCGTGCATGTTCCGGACCGCCCAAAATCTTGTCATGCCTCCCCTCCGTTCTCGCTTCTTAGTCCTATCCCTAACCGATCGTCTTACCACTAAGTCAAATAGTATGACATTATTATTTAAGACCTAGGAATGGACTTGGCAAGACCTAGCACTAAGCTACAAGACTCGATTGGAAGGATTTCTTTCCTTAGTTCTCAAATGCGCTACCGTGCTATGCATTTTGCCTTCGATGCTCGTGGCCGAGTCGTCGTTGGCCTACTCTTCGAGCTCCTGTCCTTCACGTTGAGCTGCTAGTCGTCGAGAGTAGAGAGGAAAAGAAGAAGATGGAGAGACTAAAACTTCTCCTCAAGTCTCATGCGGGTTTATATAGGGGTGGGAAAGAGAGCCGATACGACTTCTTGGCTTACAAGTGGCGATTGCATGCAATGATATTTTGTTCCAATTTCTCGCCAAGTGTTGTCACACTTAAACAAGCTCACTCTAACATCCCCTTTTAGCGCCACTTGTCCTAATATAAAACTGATGATTATTCCTCCACTCACTCAATGTTATCTTGTCCTTTCATCTACCTATGTGCATGATCTTCATGCACGGCGAAAGAGAGATCCATGTGAGTTCTCACACACTTGAACAATGCCCCTAGGCTCTCGGATGATTGTGTTGTCGAACCCGATCCAATTTAAGGTCTTATAAGGTTTGGCCCTTCTTGATCATGCGCAATACCTATCCCCTAACCCGACCGAAACTCCAATTGATTTATTAAACCCTTGTCGGTTGGGTTCCTTGCGGGATTGGCCGTTTCATACTTCAAATTATTGCACCACACTGGCCTCCATCTCGGGTGGTTGATTTTTTGTTCTTTTCCTCACATTCCCAACCATATATAATATGTCTTTATGACTCAAATTTCTTTCTAATCGGCATCCCAGTGGTGCAAGTCATTTTTGTCCTTAGCCGCCTTTCCAATCCATTTCGGCCTTCCCGACCGTTTAGATTCTATAAAAAGTGGGATGTGACAAGCTTCAGTCCACGATAGATCATTATTTGTAAATCTTTTTGTAATTTGTCTATCTATGCTAAAAAAAAAAAAATTTCCTTAACCTTTCCTTATGATTTTGTAAAATTGGTGCCTTTATAGGTTTGCACGTGTGGGCAATGGGGATAACACGCTTTTCGGACAAAAATGCCCTTGAGGAAAAAAAGCTAGACACGCGCGCATGACGAGTACACGGTGGTCGCCGTGCAATAATTACTTTAGCCATTGATAAGCTCCCAGTAGAATTCTTAGAGGCCAATGACAGGTGAGGTGGCACATTCGCGAAGCCTCGGCTCTCGACATTCTTCCGAAAAATCTATAAGTCCACAGATTTTCAGATCAGATCGGATTTCTTCTTCACTTGGCACACTCCCGTCGTCTGATGATCGCAGTGTGATCGTCACTTCTTCTGCTCCTCCAAGCACGGCGAAGATAATGAGCAGCCATCTCACTTCTTCGTCTTCCTCCTCCTCGCTCTGCTCTCCCGATGCACATCCACTGCTGTGCACCAGCACACCGTCGAGGCTTCTTCAGAGACGGAGGAGGAGGAACAATCTCTCTTATCCTATGACGCGAAGGACGAACCTGGAGAGAATGCGGTCTACTTTAACAGTGAAAGCGAGAGATGGTGGAGCTGCGTCCGGAAAGGTGGAGACCGCGGTGGTTGAGCGGCCCAGGCCGTCGAGCTTCCAAGTGTCGCGAGGCCGACCGATGCCCCTCGGCGCCACCGCTCGCGAAGGCGGTGTCAACTTCTCCGTCTATTCGAGCAATGCAGGCTTCGGCTACTCTCTGCTTGATTAGCCTCGCCGATCTGAACGAGGTGATTTGAGTTAAATTTTGGATACTATACGTGAGAGATTGAGATGCTTGAATTTGTTGTCTGTATTGTTGGCCCATTCCAAAATGAATGACCAAATAGTGCTTCGGTTGGTCCATGGCTTTGGTGATGGGATTTAGTATGCAGTTGAACTCTTGCTTAACAATTCACACTGTCACTTCATGTCAGCGGCGCCCACGACTGGACTCGTATTCTGATTTTTCCGAGAAGCTACACTGAGTGCATTTCTGTGAATCTTTTTCTTTTTGCTGTACCTGAAGTTTCTATACATGATGTGGATGCTCTTTCGGCCTTATTGTTCTATGCAGTTCACTGATGTTTACAGAGGAAAGTACTATCAGTATGGAATAGGATGCTAGTAATGTTCAAGGCTCGATTTTTTGGGCAGCAAAAAGGGAATTGAACGCATTTCCCCTTCTCTGTTTGTAGTGGCTACTCTGTTGAGGATTAAAACAGCCACATACCATGCATGCATGCCCCTTTCTTTACATCTTTAAGGATGCTCGATGTCATTCTATTACATCTCACCTTGAGAAAAACGAGAGGGTGATTCTCATCATCTCCACCAACAATTGGCAGCCGTTCTGTTTGGTAGCTCAACTTATTGAACATGCGTTTTCCCTTTTTTTAACTACTACATCATTGTTAATATTGCAGTTGGGAGATATGATAATCTACCAATTCCACAAATTTCGCTACTAGAAATTTGAGATAAGTAAAACATACTCGAGGCACTATCTGTTAAATGGAGATTCTGAGCTATTTTAGGTTGATTATTCAAGCATTTAATCCAGGAATGTATTTCCATGTATTGTGTTGCCTAACTCATTGATTATGCAAATGTCTAACTCTTTATTAATCATTTGAAGCAGAGCAGAGTCACTGAGCAGATATCTCTTGATCCCATGATTAATAGAACTGGGGATGTTTGGCATGTGTTTCTGAAAGGAGATCTCGAGGACGTCTTGTATGGTTACAAGTTTGATGGGAAGTTTTCTCCTGAAGGACACCGCTATGATGCTTCCCGTATCCTTTTGGATCCCTATGCAAAAGTTAGTGTTTCTTGCACCTTTCTTTTCTCCATCTTGGTGCTAAATGGTTTTTCGGAATCATTATCGAGGCATTATTCAACCTTCTTTTTAGTGTGCAAAAAGCATTTAGAGGTTGTCATGTTGAAATTGTTCTTGATTGGTGGCTGCTGGTAGGGCACTCCAAGTTCTTGCCCTGGCCATGTGTCCCATCTTTCCCCTTGCCCTTCCTGTTTACCAACCAGTGTAAACCAAGTGTTCACTGACCTTACTTTTTTTTTGTCTAGGCAGTGGTAAGTAGAGGAGAGTATGGTGTCTTGGGACCTGAGGATGACTGCTGGCCCCAAATGGCTTGTATGGTGCCTTCTGATGGTGATGAGGTATTTGTTAAGAGCTGTAGTTGATAATGGGAAATTAGCGAGTGGTTTTGCATCATGCCATATATAAAGGTTACTGGCTTCGAAATTGAAATGTTCATTTCGATATCTACTTACGAAATCCGTACATGTTCAGTGGAAACTGATTGCTAGGTGGCAATTAAGGAAATACAAAGTATTGGATATATAATTGTTCAGAATTTATTAACTAGTAGAAATAACTAGCTTTACTGCATGTTTTCTAGTTATTCGTTATGTACAGTTTAAAGCTACATAAGCACGCTATGTATCCTTCCTTTTGTTCTATTTTCTTTTTTTCTCCTAGTTTGACTGGGAAGGAGATTTACCACTGAAATACCATCACAAAGATCTTATCATATACGAGATGCATGTACGTGGTTTTACAAGGCATGATTCCAGCAAGGCAGACTTTCCTGGAACTTACCGTGGTGTTGTGGAAAAACTTGATCATCTTAAGGTAATTTGCTGGTTAAATTCTCCTATTCTTTGCGGGTCTCGTTTTCAAAGTCACAACGACCATTGCACTTGATAGATCCTTACACAAACATTGATATGAGGTTGAAAGTCTGAAGTGGCTGGGTTTTGAATTTCTCAATGAAGTTTGGAGAAGACAGAAATCAGAGCATCACCGTGTTGATATTTTATTTGGGAAGAGATGTTGATCTATCATCTAGCAAGGGTGCGAAGATGCAGGAGTAGACTATCGAAGAATGGGAAACCTATAAATTTTTGGAATATCTGGATTTCATGAACCTCACACAGTTTAAAATTTTATTCATAAGCTGCACCAACTTAGAATGTTTTTTTTCAACCAAAAGAAAAAGAATCTTTCAAGTTAAATATGAAAATCTGAATAGTTATGTTTGTAATACATATTGAATATTTTTAGTGGGCTCATTGCAACCAATGCACATAACAGGCCAGTGGAGAAGTGAAGCTAAATGCATCTGCTCAAAGCACCTATTGGAAGAGTGTGAACTCCCCATTCCTCTATATGGAAAAAAAAGTAAAAGGAGAGATAAGCTTCCTGATTAAATAACCAACAGTTGTAGTAAAGTGGAATATCATGTTGTTTCACTTGCATGACTTCAGATCTTGTTGTTTGGTCTGCTGGTGGTCAAATAAACATTATCTGATGAGATAAATTATCTGTTTACTTCTGGCTTTTGTTACGTAAGAGCCATTTCAAATTGTTGTCTCAACTCACTTATTACCGTCTATCTTTTCGTAAGTGACATAGACATGAATCTAGAACATTTTGTTCTTTTGTGTGCTCAAGTTTCGAGAACAAGGCGGACACAGCAATGTACCAAAATAATAGAATACTCTTTCTAATAACGTAGTGCTTGACTAGTAAAATTCCTGGAGTTTGAGAAAATCATATTCTTTCTCTCTTACTTATTTGATGACTTCATGTAATTTCTAGTGAGAATTGCTTTTGTAGGAGCTTGGCGTCAACTGCATAGAGTTAATGCCATGTCATGAGTTTAACGAACTCGAGTACTTCAGCTACAACTCTGTCTTGGGTGATTACAAGTATGACATTCTTCATTTTCTTTATTTATCTTGGGTGATGATTGGTCATTCTTCTATTCTATATTTTGGCAAGCACCACTAGGACAAGTATTAATTTTCTTCACCTCTTTTTGTGCTAAGCCCTGTATGTTACCAAATGCTTTGGCGAAAAATAAGGATATCAGGTTTTAGCGCTTTAACTTATTTATAGCATATTTGGTTGCAAACTGTGTTATAAGGCAAAGTTATCCGTATTACAGCTCTAATAGATTAGAGGAGGAATAACCATTGTATCAATGAGATAGTTATTGCAAAGTAATATGAACAACACACTCCAGATGCCCCATCGCTCTCTCACAAATAAACAATGCCCTGAATCCACTCTGCGTTCATTGTGCCAGTCTGTTCCCAAGACATTGATATCCTATCTCCCCAATCTAGGCAAGCTGCAATCACTGATGGTGAGTCAGCCTCAAAGCTGAGTAAGCACATCACGGACTGAGCAAATAATCCACCATCTCATATAGTTTTGCTAATCATGATATACACAGATGGCCGTACAAGTAAGATTCTAGAGGTGGCCCTCATGGCTTCACGAGGTGGCTTACACCTTGCGGGATGTTGCCCTTGTGGCACTTTCTTCCATTGTACGCGGATATTCAACTTATTTGCGATGCACACAATGTCATTCAATTAGATTTCTCGTATCTTGAGTCACATATCAAACATGAAGAATACATTAACATACAGTTTATCAAAACACTGGAGATGGGATATATGAATTACAATAAAAATCCATAAATTCAGTTGATAAACACTTCACAGGTGAGACTTTATTTTCTTGTTAAATCAAAATCATGTTTCTCTCTGGTCCTTCTCTCTCTAAAGTCTCTCATTGCGCTTCTCTTCTTATTTTTATCTCTTCTCAAAAGAACGAGCATGAAAGTTCTCCTAATATTCTCTTTAATTTCCTGTTGGCGTTGAAAGCAATGTTTTCTTTGTCATGATGCTGGAGGTCCATTAATTGAAGTATGTTGCCAAGTTCTAAGAAGGTATGACCAAAGCCACGTAGATCTCCAATAGATCTTTACATACTCAAAGGGTCCTCGTGCATTTCTCTTCTCATGCAAAAACCTACCTAGCATGCGTGTTTATTCACCTGATTTTAATTTATTATCCTAGCTAAAATAAGAAGCTAAGAACATGCAAAAGTGTTTCATTTTCTACATGAAATAAAAAGTTATTAACCACGATTGGAATTTGGGTTGTCAATAAGTTATCTCATAGTATAGTCATAAAAGATAATTCATTTTTTAAATCAAAAGTATAATGCAATAATTTACTATGACACAATAATATGGTATAATTATTGATTTTTACTCATCATATTGTTATTTTGATGAACAATAGTTTGCAATGAGAACACTACTAATTATACCGTAATATTTTTGGTTATTTAATGATAATATTAATTATTTATTTGAACAGTAGTGTCTCGCCAGCAGCGACGGGAGAGGGAGGAAAGAGAAGGGTTTTTCTGAATACTGAATTACATGTATGTTACCTTTACCAAAAAAAAAGAATTACATGTATGTTATAACAGATGTGATAGCTGTTGCATGTGGGGCATAAAATAGCTATTACTATAGCAGACATGAGGATGGTGGGTATCATTGTTTTAAATAAAACCCTTATACGTAATAGAGCTATAGTAGCTATTACTGCAACCGATAGCACAAGGGTTGTAAGCTTCTCAGCAGCATGGTCCCTGCTTCACTTGGGCTTGGCACTTATAGCTGAACAACCTGTGTTCATGCGATGCAATTCGCAGAGCACTAGAGGAAATAGCCTAGCAAGAAATATAATGAGTTTGTCTTCCGTGCACAGCCTTAGTGCCCGTCTATCTTTTCTTTAGCGCCTGTCTATCTTTTCTTTGATTACATTTTAGTGAATGATTAGCAGAGTTGTGGATAATCCCACTGCCGTGTATTCTTCAGGATGAATTTCTGGGGATATTCAACCATCAATTATTTTTCTCCGATGTTAAGATATTCATCTGCTGGCCTAAGTAGCTGTGGTCATGATGCAATAAATGAATTCAGAACTCTCATCAAAGAAGCGCATAAACGAGGGATTGAGGTAAGCTGGTGGGTTTGATTTTGCATTTGAACTATTCAGTACTTTTCATAATGTTCATCTCTAACTTTGTTTGAGCAGGTCCTTATGGATGTTGTTTTCAATCACACAGCGGAAGGGAACGAAAATGGCCCTGTTTTGTCCTTTAGAGGCATCGATAACAGCGTGTATTACATGCTTGCGCCAAAGGTAGAGAATGAGAAGTAAATGCTATTTTGCTCTTATGTTCAAGATTGGAAGAGTAACCTTGACATGATACTCTGGAATTTCATTGTTTCTCATAACTTCTTTCGGATAATTCCTGAATCTCACTAATAATTGTTGATCTGGCAAACAACAGTTCCCAGTCCTAACTCTCGGACACGCACACGCACGCACACGCATGCGCACACACTCACAATATCATTTAACTGCTCATCTGAGGGGCATGCATTGACTGTGTTTACAGTCATATCTTGATGGTGGTGGTAAAGTTGGCTAATGTAAAGGTGGTATATGATACATGCCAATGGAAAAAGCAACTGGATCCCTTGCTGGAAATATGTTAGTGGAGTTATGGTAGTTGTTGAAAGAATTAGATTTTGGAAAGAAGCAACTGGATCATGAAAGGAGATGCAAATACAGTAATGTTTTAGTGTGTGTTATGTTGGAGTAACTACTTAGAGCGAAAATGGGTTGTCACCAACGAAAGATCCTCTTTAGAGGTAAAAACTGACTGGACTGTGCATTGTGGGTAGAAAATAAATTTCTGAAATAAACCCAAGAACGAAGCTTCATGATTTGCAAAATAAATTGAACTAAACAATTGAGTTTGTTTCAGAAAAGATAGACTCCAAGTTGAGCAAACAGATATTATGTGCCTCAAACATCTCGTTGGAAAAAAGAAAATTCGCGTTAAGCCACCAAATCTAATGGATGATTAAGTCATAGAAAATGATGTTCTTGATTTTTTCTGCTTTTTCAGCCATCTGTTTTGTAGGTAATATGAACTTCTTGCATGTCACAGGGTGAATTCTATAACTATTCGGGTTGTGGGAACACATTAAATTGCAATCACCCAGTAGTACGTCAATTTATAGTGGACAGCTTGAGGTAAGAATTTTCATTTGCTGCTGAACATTTTTTGCTGAGACATCTGCCCTCAAATTAGGAGTTGACCGGAAAGTCATGTTGTATTTCCCCAAATATTTTAATAAATGACAGTTGACTGTCAGTCTGATAGTCATGGATGAATACATGTATAGAACAACTTATACTGCCTTGAAGTAACACTAGAGTAATAAGGAAGCTCTGTGCGAGAGGAAAGGTTATTCAGGAACCAAGCTTTTTCTGAAGGTGGTTTTTGAAAACCTATGCCTCATTGAGATAATGACTGAGTCCGGAAATATCCCTTCATTGTATTTCTAGAGTGCAAGGGGGATTGAAATGCTCTTTGCTCTGCGTGATGGATTTTAATCATTCTAGCATTGACAACATGAGATTTCTGGAGAATAAGGGCATAATTTATCTCGTTATCTTTCTGATGTGACAGATATTGGGCTACAGAAATGCACGTGGATGGCTTCCGTTTTGATCTTGCTTCTATCTTGACCAGAAGTAGCAGGTTTCACATCAACTTTCTTCAAATATATCCAGTGCATTTCTAATTTGTGAGCGTCGGACTAATGCTTCCTCTGCTATTTTCTTTTTGAATTGTCTTTACTGTGTCAAGTCTTTGGGATGCAGTTAATGTATTTGGAAAGCCAATTGAAGGGGACTTATTGACTACAGGCACACCTTTAGGCAGTCCTCCATTGATAGATATGATAAGCAACGATCCAATTCTTCGAGGAGTCAAGGTGTTTACTTTAAGTCCTTCATGTTTCAGATAGTGTAGTCAATTATTTCGACTCCATGGACAACTATCTAATGTCAGACTAATGTACTTTAACTTCTATTCGACAACTCGATTTTGATTGGGCACATTTTCAGCAGTATATTAAACACAATTAAGGACCATAAGGACATCTTGAAGAATTTTGGTCATATTTGATATTGCACTTGAAATTCCTTGGCTGTCTGAGTAATAAATTCTGCTGTCCTCTCTCTCTGCATGGTCTGAGCTTGACCTAGCAGTTCTATATGTTATCAATTTCCCACAGCCAAGATATTTTGGTAGCTTGCTTGTGACTTGAAGTATTTTAGATATATAAACACAGCCTTCTCCATGCTATATCTATTTTGTTTTGTTTCTCCTTTTAAATGCTCCAACTCTGGTGATGCCCGTTCATGCAGTAGATTTGCTGAAAGTTAAGTCTTGGCTCTTGCCTCTCTGGTTTTATTCTACAAGTATGAGACAAGAATTATTTGAAATGTCACTACCAAACTTGTTTGCTACAGAAAATTCATTGCTGTATGTTTAAATTATAAACTGATTGATCATAGAAAACATCTTGTAACAATGCGAACGCCACTTGAAGCATTTGAACCTAGCAATTTCACGTGCTTTGGGGAAACTCAAAGACAATGAATATCTTTTTAATAGTTTTAATAATTTCCCCTAGTAGTTGCAGTTAAGCATATTGGGAAGTAAATACCAGTGCCACTAAAAATTTAGATCAGGAGCTTGTTGTAGATTTTCCTACACAATATGAGTGTTCTATTTTGAGGATCTTGGTGTTACTTAAATCTCTACGATACAAATGGGTGAACTATCTGAAATTTGTCGGCATTTGCTATTTCTACAATTTTTTACTCTAACTAGAATGATACCATCTGCATAGGGGAAGTCTCTCACAACATACTCACTTCAATGATCTATGTGTGGCTGTTATAAACTTTTCTTTTGTCCAATTGTGTTGCTTCTGCCATGGTTAGTTGGTGGTTTAGGAGGGAAAGAGCTTTCTTCATGTGAACATGTGCGATTATTATGTACTTCCGTTGAAACTGAGAGACTCGTTCTCATTTGAAAAGCTCATAGCTGAAGCATGGGATACTGGAGGCCTTTACCAGGTTGGCACATTTCCTCACTGGGGCATTTGGTCTGAGTGGAATGGCAAGGTCAGTCCAGATGTTTTTTTGGCAGTGATTATCATGTTGTTTTTTGGTCAGCAATGTAATTGGGGGAAGAGGTTGGCCGAAACTTACCTGGGGGAAAGTAGTAAAACAAGATTTAATGAAATGGGAAATAGATTAGCGTACGGTTTATCTTAGGACGGAGTGGAGGAAAGCTATTAGCATTGTGGAGGGACAGAATTCCTGTGTTCCGGACTATCCTTTTTAGTCCCTTTTTCCCTATATATTTATATATTTTCATTTATATTTTTATTTATATATATAATTATTTCTTTTCCCTCAATCGGTCTTGCTTTTGTTTTATTTATTTTTGGGTTCATCCCGTGACCCCAGCTAGTTTGGGATAAATGTGATGTTGATGTTGAATGTAATTGCTTGCTGTATCAATAATTTGTAAGAAATGAGATTTATGACACAAAACTTCTCAATTTCGATCTTCCCCCTAATCCATGATATTTCTAAATTTTTGGTTTATGCTTGGAATTCTCAAGAAGACACATTCTCTATACAGATGGCTAGTTGTGACATGTCTTTTGCATATACACTAAGGATCTGTTTTTGAATGGTCAGAACCGTTTTGCTGTTTCCTATGTTTTCCTTTTGAAATGTTTGATGGGGAAGGTGCCAAGCACATATTCTTCTTCCTAGCCTATGCTTGACAATCAATGTTAGAGTCTTTAGTTAAAGAATTTAACCATAAGTTGGAAGTTATGTGGTGGGAGACTACTGTATATGAGGCCCAAACAAACCCTGTAGGCAAAAGATATATTTTACTCACACACCTCTCACAGACCCTGTATACAAGGGATGTGGATATAGAAGGTCCTTATTGGGTTGAATAGTCATACAATGTGGTGTGGGCTGGCAGTCCAAATCAACTTCTGTTAGAATGATGGGAAGACAAAAGTTTCTACCATGTACTGCTCTGACATTGGCCGTGAATAAGTCATCAAAGAGTTGCGATACTAAATTCCATGGACGGCTGAGAGCTAGCAGGAATGATGTACTAATCAGTTTGGAGAGTAAACACGTACATGAAATTGCAAGTTGATTTGATGATTTCACTGGTTCTTGTATGGTTTGAATGCAGAAGCTGTTTTTGTCTTTTATTGTCCTTCAAAGCAGATGCTAGGTTGAAAGAGACCAACTTTGTTTTTTCTTTTTTAACTTTTGTAAGGATAATGTGACTTAAGTTCACTCTGTTTTGTGATCTAGCCCTATACTCGTGAAAATTCTCAAAAATGCACTCAGTGTGATTTTAACTTCTTTTTTTATCTGATTGTAATTTTCACTTAATAATGGTGTTAAAATTGTAATTAAACTTGTTCTGGTGGAAACACATACGCATTCTGTAGCAAATCAAGAGATGATGTCTGCATCTTTATATGTTCTGTTATCTACAACGATATATGATAAGTTGCTTGTTCTGTTCATTTCAGTATAGAGATGTGGTTCGTCAGTTTATAAAGGGTACAAATGGCTTTTCTGGGGCTTTTGCTGAATCTCTATGTGGAAGCCCAAACTTATACCAGGTAATTCATTTCGTTTTTGGTCTCAAATATTTTTTTGCCATCCAACTGATTCCATCATTTGAGAGTTTTCTTAGAGTAGATGTATTAGATAATCTCCTTGCTGCTTTCTGGGTTCTCTAGTAGCATCTGTTACTGATTTGTTTGTTAGGAAGGAGGAAGAAGACCATGGAATAGTGTCAATTTTGTTTGTGCACATGATGGATTCACATTGGCTGATCTGGTTTCTTACAATGACAAACACAATTTGGCGAATGGAGAAGACAACAACGATGGAGAGAATCACAACAATAGCTGGAACTGTGGACAGGTAAGTACAGAATGCCTGTAATATGAACAGGATTGATTTGCTCTGTAAAAAGCCACTCACTACAGGGGTTGTGTTGTCCATTGTGAAAGAATTTTTCCTTCTTTTCTTCATTTAGCACAAATAGAGAGGGGGAGGAATTAAAGACTCCAACTTTTAAAAAATCAATACTAAGTTTTTGTCCAATCATGTGTGGAGTCTAAAAATTGAATTGTACTTTAATTTGAAATTATGCTTGTGTTAATAGAATAAAAATCTCAGCTTGGACGTACATAAGAACTATTGACTGTGACATTAGGTTGGAATGTACAGACCATCTGTTAGATTTTGATGAAGATTTTTTCCAAAGAAGCAAAACCTTTAACAAAAGGAATTTTAGAGTAGGTGGTCAAGATAACTATAAACTTTTCTAGTTTTACTAAACCAAAGGATAATAAATGTTTGCAGTTGAATATAATGACATTTTAATTGATTCAGTACATTTTGAGGCATGACTGTCAGTAGTGCCGAAATTAGAGATTGCTTTGAATGTCATGGAGTCTTGCCACATTGTGAGGAAGATTTTTTTGTTCTTTTTGCACGTAAAGATATTTTATTTGCTTGGTGCGAAAATGTCTATTTTTTACCTGTCCCTGCTGTTCATGTTAGTTTTGTAAGGGATCATTAAAAACAAGAATTTATAATGTTTCAATGTCTAAAAGATGCTGCTAATGGTAATTTATAGTTTGAACTTCATTTCAAATCAGAAGAAAGAATTATGTCTTCATTTGTTGGGTAAACTCTTTTATATAAGTTTGGCCAAGTCCAAATAAGAAAGAAGCATCTACTTTATAAGAGTGAATTTTCACCTCAAAGTTGTCTAGGAGAAGTTTTTTGTATAATTAACCTAGATAATTACTTAATTGGATCACTGTGTGACATTGCAGTAATTATTGTATCCCAAGAGAAATAAAGACAATATCATAAAATGAAGATGTTTATCCCTTAATCAACAGTTCAATCTTTGTATCCCAAGAAAAATAAATTAATGTAATTATTTGTTATCTATTTCTGGGGAAAATTTACTCTCCTGTATGTTTGGATGTCATAATCTCTGAATAAATTGCAGGGTGCTGTCTAAATAAACGAGACTGCTTTTGTGTTAAATTCTGCTGTTGTACGAGTAATGCATGGATCAACCACTCTGAAACCCCATTGTTGGCATTGTGGGGTTAGTTGCCCCTTTAAGAAAATTGTATTGACTTTCTATGGCATATTTTTGTGGATCCACCAAGTTAATAAAATATGGTGAGATGAGATAATACCAGAGGTATCCTTGCAACAATTCCAAAACCAAGTAATTAACCTTTACTACAAAAAACTTTTCTAGGTACAGTAACTTTTATTGACTAGGGCATCAGTAATTGATATTCATTTGACTTCGTACCAAACAACACACAGGAAGGGGAGTTTGCAATCACTTCAGTAAAGAGATTAAGGAAGAGACAAATGCGAAATTTCTTTGTCTGTCTCATGGTTTCTCAGGTAAGGATTACTTTGCATTTCATTGTAGGCTTCTGGTCCTAATGATAAATGGTGATCAAATTTACTTCATCGGTTTTGCGTTAATCAGCAGAATATTTTCTCGTGTTCCTGCTTTGACATTTTCCTTGACAGTATGCTCCGTATAATTTGACTCTCCAAGAATAAACTTTTTGCCGTTCCTTGCCCCGTTTCCATGTGACTGTAAAGACAAGCTTGATTGAAACGACAGAGGATCTTTGTCGAAAAATCTGCTTAGGCATTTATAATGGCTTTGAGGCTCTCCAATAGACATGCTATTTCCATATGCCTGGATGCCCTTTATGGAACCAATTTCACATGAAAAGATTTCATCCTTGACTCACTTTAAAAGTGAGACTATTACTAGAAGATTCCACATTTCCACGCAGAAAGCCTGCGTACCTAGTGTTTCCTTATACAAGACAAAATACAGTTAAAATAAAAACAAATGTTTTTGTTATGCACATTGTTTTCCTTTGTGAGATTTTGAACACTGAAGTGAACATTAGACCATATGATCCTATTTGATGGATGTCTTAAAGCAAATGCAGCAACAGAAAAGTAAAATGATGTTATAGTTTAGTTGTTTTTATCTGTTCCTATGTTGCTTATTTGTTTTACTATGTTTAACCAGGGCATCCCTATGATATATATGGGGGGACGAATATGGTCACACAAAAGGAGGAAACAACAATTCGTACTGCCATGATAACTATGTGATCATCTGCTCTCTGCCACTTTTCTACATCTGACTCATTGCTAGCAATTAACTTGTTTTCTCTCAATTTCAGATCAACTACTTCCGATGGGATAAGAAAGAGGAGTCATCATCAGACTTCTACAGATTCTGTTCCCTTATGACAAAGTTTCGCCAGTATATAGCACTCCTCCGACTTGTTTTATTTTTTTCGTGCCTAAAGATTGACCATTTTGATCCACCTTGTTACTTCAAATACTTTGCAGTGAATGTGAGTCGCTTGGCTTGAGTGACTTTCCAACTGCAGAAAGGTTGCAATGGCATGGTCATCTTCCTGGCAAACCAGATTGGTCAGAAACCAGCCGTTTTGTCGCCTATACTATGGTATACCATTTTTAGCGCCTTATCTATTTTGGGTACTCCTTGGAATAATACATCCATAAATAAGCACTGAACTAAGAACAAATTCTGACAAAAAAGAAAGGGACTAAGAACAAAAAGACATGCTTTCACATCAATAGCACTAGGCTGTCTTCTAAGTATGTACATAAGACACTGAAGGATAAATTTAGCTGGTGGAGTCTTCATCTAGATTGCTGTCTTTCCTAGATTTTTGTAGCTGCATCATTACACAGGGTTGAATTTTGACACTACTGGAAACTGTCAAGCAATTTCTTGGATGAGATCATAGTTTGCCGTGGTGAATGGCCTGCATTTGCATGATCTGTCCAAAAGGATTAAGTCAGGCATACACTGAAAAACTCACAAAAATCTTTAGGTACTATGGAGACCACACTGTGAAAGAATTAGAAAGAGGGATCATAGAAGACAAACAAAACTTTTCTTTAAAGAAGCTGAAGCAACTTGATGCTTGTGAATTTCTGTGAGGAATTTAAGCCATCAAGAAGTGTTTCTTGGTGATCCTTTTTTCTTTTGTTAAGCCTGATAGATATATTTTACCTAATGGATTGACTTATGCCGATTTTGTCTCCGGTATTACTCTGAAATGACACCCTACAAAGGCATTCTTGTGGTATCTATTTGCTTCGGTTATAAGGGAATGATCCTTGCTATATTGTACGATGTACCCAGGTTGACTCAGTTAAGTGTGAGATCTACATTGCCTTCAACGCGAGCCATCTACCAGTGACCCTTGTGCTACCTGAGCGACCTGGATATCGATGGGAGCCATTGGTAGACACCAGCAAACCCGTACCTTTTGACTTCCTCTCCAATGACCTTCCGGAAAGAGATGTCGCGGTTAAACAGTATGCGCAATTTCTTGATTCGAACTTGTACCCAATGCTTAGTTATTCATCCATCATCCTCTTGCTTTCACCCGATACTAGTGCTTAGATACCCCGTTCAAGTATGGTCAATGCTGGCAAAGCTTCTAATGCTCAACATGATCTTCACTTTTTGTAAATGATCAGCCTAGTAGGGAAAAACATGCTGCATTGAATGAAGTTAGGGAGTGTATAGAAAACTACTCGAAATTGTTACAGAGCAATCTATATCAAATTATGCCGAAACAGTATTATTGATTTGTGAATCCCGGTCATGCATGATCTGGACGCGCAAAATCTCTTGAGCAATCTATGTCCTTTGTAAAGTTGGAACATTGGTAATGCTTGAAAAGGACGTGAATCGGAGCATGGGACATGCATTATTTCTTTTACTCTAGGCTTGAAGATGACATCTCTATCTCGCAAGATACTTCTAAATTGCCAATCCTTATTTCTGAGGATATTTAGGAGAATGTTAGCCAATTAATGGTTTATATGGATTAACACGATAGATTATTCAATAAATGTTATGCAAAATGATTTTTTTTAGTGGTTGTCTTATTGACTTTTAAGGGAAGAAATTATTACTGTCAGTGAGCAACAGTTTTACAATATGTTGAATTGACAACTTTAACAAGTGCATTAATACTCGTACAGGAGAAAAATGTAATTTGAATTTTTCTTTTGATTGTTTTTATGAGTATGTTAACTCGGCCCCGCACATCGTGCCGGTACAATTCCTCGTATTCATGTTTACAAATAACTCAACTGTTTTCAAAATTCATGTGGATGCCTTTTCTTCTTACATTATTCTTTTCAAGCTTCAATGCACGCTGTCTTAATGGCTAATCTTCTAATAGCAAAACGAAGGAACCCACGAAAGCAACTGGTGTGGCAAGCAATACAACTTCTCAAAAGTTGTGGATTTGTGGATTACTTATTTTGCTCCAGATTAGCCCACCCTCGGGCAGTTTCTTCTACTCATACAGATATAAGTTCCACTTCGCATGATAAAACTTCTTTGAGGACTTTTGACTCAAAAATTGACTTATGTCAATAGAAGGGCTGTCTTTTTTGTTATAATTTGTTTCTGAACACAAAGTATAGCGCATCCCTTCATATTTCTCGGTTTCGATATCTAAAAATATTGATTTTACGATATTATCTAGAATTGAATCGGCAACAATCAAATGCGCCCCCAAAAAAAAAAAAAAAAAAAAAAACCCTAATGAGCTGAATGTGTTTATTACTTTCCTAATATCTATGAAAGTTTTGCTAATTATGTGTGAAGTTTTCATCTTCCATTATTAAACCTCAGAATACAAAATTAGAGAGGAACGCATAACGAACAGGCGAAATCGTTGCATGGTGTTTGGAATGTTGTATAAGCTTTACCTAAGATAAGAAAAACTAATCCCTTTCCCTTTCTACCTTGTGTTGATGCCCAAAGCAGAAAGAATAAGCCTCAATCTGTGAAAGTCCGTCATATTTCCATTGGTCAAGCCATTGCATGCAAACTAGAGGGGAGTGCGATCATTATTAGAGATTCCTGACAACCTCGGCTACAACGCTTATTCACCACGCCCGATGAAGCTCCACTCTTCATAGTTTGCAAGAATTTACACTTAGCTAAGATTTCTATAATCATAGATCGCTTAGGCCAGATCTGGAGTCATGCGATCAACCAATTACCAGGAGATTTTGGCAATCATTGAGTCAGGATTTTGAGAACCTAAGCAAGCCTTCTCTTCGGGTGGCATGTGGGAGATTATGCGAATTGAGCAAACCAACTCACTCTCGGTTCACTTGCTCAAAGCGACGAAGCTTATCTAGAGAGGATCCTGTCAATTTTCACCCACACACCTTTCCAGCCTTTTCTTTAACCCATTTGGAGCCTCCAACAAGCTTAGCAAGCTAGGGGAAAGCTTCCATCCAGCTGTAGAAAAGGTTCAAATATGTGGCAACGAGGGAAAAGTATCAAATCAGTTTTTAAATTTATTGTATTGGTGTCAATTCAGTCATAAACTTTTCAGACAAATCAATTTAGTTCTAAACATTTTGCATTTAGGCCAAGGGAGTCCCGTCTGGCCAATTTTGATTGGAAATCGCTAACTCAAACGTCAATCGTCCTACGTGGAACAATCAGTGTAGCTGCGAATAAATTTTATCTTTTTTTTTAAAATGTTGTTTCCTTTTTTTTCTTTTTCATTGTGGTCGGCAATGGTCGCCGGTGACCCTCGCCAAATCCAGCGAGAGCAACACTTGCCTAGGTAGCGAAGGTCAAGTCCTCGCCATATCAAGTGAGGACCCCTGCGCAGCCTAGTCGAGGGCTCGACTCCCGCGGCCGAGGCAAGGGCCTCCCTCGTCGGATCTAGTAAGGAAAAAAAAAATCAAAAAAGCTATTAAAAAATGGCAAGATTTGTCACGTTAGCAAGCAATCGTACCACATAGGTCGACCAACGTCTTTGTCAGCGATTTCTAATTAAAATAGGCCTAATGGACTACATTGGCATAAATGCAAAAAGGTTTAGGTTAAATTGGTCAAATTGAAAAATTTAGGACTGAATTAGTACTAATGCAATAAATTTAAAACTTTTTTGTTATTTTTCTCGTGGCCACTAACAAGAAGAAACAAGCAAGTTCAGAATTGAGGTTAGGGGTCCTCTTTGGCGGGTATGGTAAGACTCCTCTTGCGGTCACCAAACCTAAGAACATAGCTTAAAATTTGATATATAGAAAGACAATAGGGCATTTTAAATGCATGCAAGGTTTTCCCATGATGATGTGTGAAATTTAGGCGAGACTCTCCATTTCATATCAAAGTCACTGATTCTAACAAGTTTAGGGATTAAGCTCCGAAATAGGCTCATACATGGCCACGACCTGCTTTAGTGCCTTTCCATGTGTTCATCAACCTTATTGTCGTATTACTTGATACTTGCAATGTGTTTGAAATGTTAGAAACCCATGCATGCGTGACAAGATCTCTATAATTCCGAACTTTGAGCTAATTAGATCATTTTAGAGTTGAACCATGACATGCATAGACAGGCCGATTCTAATGTAAAAATATTAATAAATATACACCTTATTCATATGTTTTATGACGTATCTAATGTGTTTGAAATGATAAAAAACCATGATTCCATGTGCCCTCTTGCCGATTCAATGCGTGACATTTGATGTTTTGCTGATTTAGTCCTATTGAACGGAGATCGATAACGTAGACATTAGTTGTCCTACATGATACGACCGGTCTTGACATAGACATTTTTAATAATATTTTTATTTATTTCCTTTTTCTTCTTTTTCCATTTTCCTTTTTTCCCCTTATGATTTTCCCTCCCTCATCCAACCTTAACCTCCACCGGCCTCAAGCAAGGGCAGCCCTTGGACCGGGCGGGTGAGCGCCTTCCCCGCCAACCCCTAGCTAGGGCCACCCTCACCAAGCGAGGGATGCCGAGCTGGCAAGGCCGGGTGAGGGAGGTTAAAAATTAAAGGAAAAAATAAATATTTAAAAAAGTGTTGAAATATTATTAAAAATTATCTACGTCCAAGATTGGCGGTGCCATGTAGCATGGTTGGCATCCACACCCATGATTTTCAGTTAATAAAATTGAATTAACAAAAGATGAAAAGATTTAGTACCGAATAAGCAAATTTAAAAAATTTAGGATTGAATCGACAAAAGTGTAAAAGGTTTATGATTTTTTTGACAATTTTCCCGTTTCTCGTTTCAAGCTAATCATATCACTTTAGATCGAACCATGATATGCATAGCCATGCCTGTTCTACTAGGACAAAATTTAATCCTTAATTCCACATTTGGATTGCTATAGGTACTGTTTTGAGCTAATTAAGATATATTTGTGCCGAATAAATTGTATTGAGTTGATTTTGAATTTTGAGACCGTCGACTAAAATCTCCCAAGGCATGGTCCATTAAAATGCCCGAGTTAAGGGTGCGTATGATAACACTTCGGAAGTGAATTAAGCTTCATGAGTGCTTCGGGAGCAGAAATTCGTTTGTTAATATAACTTCAAGCGTAAATCCGTTTCATAAAAAAATTTACTTCGAAAGAAATTTCTACTTCGAAGTGAATTTTCATTTCTTAATTTTTCTTTTCCCCAATTTGAGAAGCTAAAAAAAGTAGCTTCTCAACTCAAGAAGTTCTTCTTGGACAAAAAAAAAAAGACTTCACAAAGTACTTCTCGCCCCACATTCTTTTCATTACACGCTCAACCTCTTTTTGATCGGGCCCGCCTCCTCCTACCGTTGATCACCGACACCCATCGCCACCGCCACCGACAACCGCCGACTATCGACCATCGCCGTCCACGACCACCGCCGACCATCGCCCGTCGCTTCCCGCCGACCATCACCTATCGCTTCCCACCACTCCGCCGATCGTGATCGTTGCTCTCCGCCCGCCGCAGCCGTGACCGTTGCTCTTTGCTCGCCTCCGGCCGTGACTTTTGCTCTCGCCTATCGTCGGCCGTAACCGCCGTCCACCGCCGGCCCGATCGCCGACCATCGCCCACCACCCCCCACCGCTCGCCGCCACCGTGATCGCCGACCACCACCGCCGCCGCGATCTCCGGCCACCGGAGTAAAAAATAAATTTTTTTTTTTATTTTTAAAAAATAAAAAAATATATATTTTAAAGAAATTTAAGAAATTTTTTGACGGTCCACAATAATTCTTCATAGAAGATTTTCTGTTAATAATATTTTTGAAGTAGAAATTTTCAACCATTACCAAACGAATTTCTATAATCGTAAATCAACTTCGGAGCGAAGTAGAAAAATCAATTTCTCGTTTCAAAATAGAAGTATAAAAATCAACTTCTACTTCTAAATAGAAATAGAAAAATCAATTTCGACCGTAAGTTAATTTCTAAAGCGGAAGGGTTATCATGCGCGCCCTAATTAATTGCATGGATGAGATATGCTGCTGAGTTTCCAATTTGGCTAGATGGGCAGCCGTACCGCTTCTATGGACCAACGTACCCGAGTTTGTGATTTTCGCTTGCTGGTAGACTGGTTATGTTTTTAAGTCTACCTGTTAATTTCGCGCCTGCATCTCAAGTTACGACAGGAGGTGTTATAGCATACTTGCGCCATATTCTTTCATCTTATGGTCGTATAAATGTGTTTGTTCTAGCTTACTTTCAATGGATTATCTCCGTTTGGGAAGGGCTTTGGGGAAAAAAAATTAAATGGCCTTGAGGAAAAATAAGCCTTGTAAAAGCTGAAAGCCCAAGGCAAGTCTTGGGGTGCCTTGAACTTTCGTCTTTCTTGGCATACTAGTCCCCAGGGTTAGTAAAAAACCTTTCTTCCTAAACTATCCTCGCCTTTTTTTCTTTTTTCCGATCTTGCCCTATTTTTATTGTTCATCTTCTTTGTGTGAGGGTGGCCGGTGGGCGACAGGCTAGCAAGGTTGCACGATCTCGGCAACGGTTGCCTTGGGTCGTGTGAACTCAAGCAGCCCCTGCCGGGGTCCCAAGATCCAAGCGAGGACCCTCCCGAGGTCAAGTGACCCGGGATGGCCCTCTCCCGGGTTGGGCGATGCTTGTCGAGGGTCACGTGCCCTTGCCGGGGGTCCTCAGGTAGGCAGGGCCAAATCTAGGTCTCCGGCGAAGGGTTTGACCGGTCGGTGGGAGCGAATAATTTGGGATATGTTTGGTGTTTCTTACATCAATCATTCTGATCTACACCATACATCAACAGATTATGGTTTCGAGGGTCATCCATTATGAAAAGATCTTCCTCTGAGTGGGTACGTGGAAGTACGCTATGACGATTAGAGAAACAATGTGGTTTCTGAATCCACTAAGATTACAAACACAATTTGGATTTTGAAAAACTTCTTTAACTCAAAGTTCTTTGCATTTTTCCTCAAAACTCCAACCAAACGCACCTATATCAACGCACTTACTTTGATGCATGTTAGATGGAGTCAGAACCATCAAATGCTCGCGGTGCCACTAGAGAACCTAATCAGCTAGAATGGGAGATCAAGCACCGGAAGACATACCACGGAGAACGGCCTCCATCACCACCTCATCTCGTTCCTCTTGATATCTGTCGGGCCATTCATTTTATGTGCTCCAGCCGGAACCAATATCACTTGAAGACGAGACTGGCTAGTAGACTTATTACTCACGTTCCATGTTATCTTGTCATGTATGTGGTTAGATTTCCTTATTGAAACTACCTAAGAGTGATCTTTTGTGTCGTTTTTATCCTCTGTTTAAGGTATCTTCTTTTAACGAGTTTTATAAGGTTTCATTATGTTCCCTAGATGTGTCACACTCTTGGGACTTTTAAGCGATCCCGAGTATAGGCATGGTTTTCCTAGATCGAAACTTCGTCACTTCTTGATCAATCCAAGCTTCGCCGAAAGAATCTGAGCGTGTCATGGACGGTCGAAGACAGGAGTGTTTGAAAAAGAGACTAATGCCCAGGCTCAACTGAATAGATTATGCTAAACACAATTGGAAAAGTGGTGAATCCAATTTGTAAAAGGGGGTGATTGGTTTCGGGGTGGGTGGTTCTTATCCTAATTTCGGGGTGAGTGGTTCCCATCCTAGAACCGATATCCATCGGTTAGGAACTGGTTCCGCAAAATAAAAATCGTGAATCACTCGCTCGTTTCATAGACTCATCCGAAAATCGGACCGGTGGTTTGGTTCTTGGGTGAATCCATAGAACCGGTCTTATCAAGTACCTACCGAGCATTAACATCTCTTCTCGATTTCTTCGACGAATTTATAGAAAAAATCACATTCATTTTGAAGTCAAAAGTAAAACCGATGAGGCACGATCGGTATTTTCAATTATAGCTATTTCTCTATTTTCGAGATGAACGCTTGTGGGACGAGTTTAGCATAAATAATGAGGAAAATGACTTTTTTAGTTCAATTGCGGGGATCGTATCCAACCAGCTAGTTTTGGATGGTTTCAACTTGGTATCGGTCCGATTTCAATTTGCTTGGTACCGTTGGTTCCCCATTTTTCCCTCACCCCTCAACCGTATATCGTGATTGGGTTAAAATTTAAAGAGAAAAAATTCACATAATTTCTACTCTGTTATTGTCTCCTCGCTTTCATACGACTTGTCGTTCGATCAAATTTAATCCTAGTTGCTCGGGATTTGGATCACTTGACATTAGGGTATTACTCAAATCAGGCCGTCCAAATGAAAATGGACGGTCTAATTTGATAGAGGGTTGGGATTCAAAATTTTTCAAACCCCAAAAAAATTCCCACCCAATTTTTTCCTTCTCCTCAACAAATGACGTGGCCCATTTTTGGCAATTCATTTTCATTTGGACTGTTTGATTTGAGTAATGGTAAGCATGTCACGTAAAACCCCAATGTCGGGTGATCCGGATCCATTCGCTCGGGCCATCCTTGCCGAGATCCGGATCCTCTAACATTCGGGTTCTATGACATGCGTACCATAAACTCAAATCATGCCGTCAAAATGAAAATGGATAGCATGATTTGAGAGAGGGTTGGGATTCAAAATTTTTCAAATTCCAAAAATGCTGCCGCCCAATTTTTTTCCCTCCCCCTCAACAAATGACGCGGCCCATTTTTGGCCATCTAAATCAAAATGGACGGCTTCATTTAAACATGGCCATGGGCCGTGAACCGACGATTTCGGTTCATGAACCGACGGTTCCGGTTCGTGGCCATGCTTGAATCGAAATCGGCCCTTGAAGTGGCGGTTTAGGTTACGGCCGGTTCAAGGGCCGGTTCCGGTTCGAATTTTAAATTTAATTTTAAATAAAAAATTATTAAATAAAAAATAATAAATTATAATCAAATTGTACATTATAATCAAATTTGGGGGGGGAAGGGAGAGGGAAGAGCCTTGAACTTAATGAATTATTATTAAGCATTGTATATTTTCTTGGGGATAGAAGAATCAAAACTCATGTAGTTCTTTTACCTTTAATAACCCCAACTTACCTCGTCGTCAATTGTCGCTACTCGTTGTGATACCCTTGGCGGTGGTATCTCCACTATCATCATTGAAGAATTCATTTTCTCGATCCAGCTCTTATTGTTGAAATTTAGCTTTTGTCCAATCATCGACACAAGCTTGAGCCTCCACAACATCCGGATTTAATCTTGAACGGCGGTCATCCAAAATTAATCCGCCAAAGACTAAATGATTGTTCAACCGCAATCGTTGAAAAAGGGGTTACTAATATCTATCTTGCGATAAGAGCGAGGACTAAGAATTGGGTTGAATGAGTCTTCCACCACTCCAAAATTTTGAAATTTGTGCTTTGTGTTCGGAATCACGGAACTCAAAAGTAATGGTTAAATAGTTTTCTAATTCGAATATATTACCTGTTGCTCCCTTTTGTCTTTTTTGCTTACGTTCAAACTACTATGAATGTTGGCACTCGTATTCGTTACTCTATTCCCAAACTTCAACATGGCGCTCACGATCCAAGTCTACAATCACGAGATAGGCTGGTCAAAGCACGCCAAAGGCATGAAGACAAAGACGGAGTCCGACTCTTTCGTTTCCGATCATTCTATCTCAAATCGGAAGAATGTATCAATTGTGGCAAGTGGAGAGCATATTAAACTAGTCATACTATCAAGTTAGTCATTTTGGAATGAATCCCGAAAGAGTGTCTTTGAATTGCTCTCTCAATGTCTCGTTGAATTGCTCTCTCAAGGTGTCATTGAATCTTCAAACTCACAATGGGCTTGTGAAGCCTTCTATGTCAATAAATGAGCGAGAGCAAAACAGAGACAAGTTTCGGTTAGTCATAGACTACCAGCCTCTAAATCAATTCCTCCAAGATGACAAATTCTCATTGCCACATAAAAACTCATTGTTTTCCAGCCTTGCTTAGGTTAACATCTATTTCAAATTTGATCTTAAAGCGAGGATTTTGACAATTAGGAATTAGTCCGGATGATAGACCAAAAATTGAATTTTGCATTTCTAACCAAGACTTCCAAGTGGAAAGTCCTCCCTTGTGGACTTAAGACAACCCCCTCTTTGTTTCAAAAGGCAATGTGCAAGATCTTCCAACTCATTCTTTCAAAAGCCCTGATTTATATCGATGATATCCTCCTCTATTCTCCGGATGGGGAATCACATGGTAAACTTCTCACTCGGTTCTCCGAGATTGTTAAGAAACATGGCATCATGCTCTCTCAAAAGAAAATGATCATTGCCCAAAGAGAGATTGAGTTTCTTGGTATGCATCTCAAGCAACGAACTTCTCGCCTAGGACCCCATATTACAAAAAATTTGTAGAAATTTCCCGATGAAAATCTCACGGTGAACCACGTGCAATCTTTTCTTGGCATTGTCAACTACCTTAGGGATTTTGTTCCTAAGATCTTAAAGGAATTGTATTATCTTCAAAGAATGCTCAAGAAAAATGCATCACAATGGGGACCTAAGCAAATTATAGCAATCAAATATATCAAAGAGACTCTTTAGAACCTTCCTCCCCTCCAAATTCCTTTCACGGGGAAAAGAGTCCTACGGATAGATGCCAATGATAAGTATTGGGCAGCCATCCTCTTAGAAGAACTCAATGATAAGCGCAAAATTTGTGTTTATAAAAGTGGACGATTTTTTAACGCAAAAATGCATTACCACTCTGTCTTTAAAGAGATTTTGGCGAGTTAAATATGGAATTAAGAAGTTTGAATTCCATCTCATCGGCCACTATTTTCTTGTGGAAATGGACATTTCTTCATTCCCTCAAATGTTGAAATTTAAACGAAACAAATTCTCACCCTCGGCTTTTGAGATGGGCCAAATGGATCTCTAAATACTCTTTTGAAGCTAAACACATTTCGGTGCAAGAAAAATGTGTTAGCAGATTTCCTCTCTAGGCCCAAAGAACCCACATCCTCTATTAACATGTATGTCGAAAGGAATTTTCGGGCACTTTCCATCTTGTTAATATGAGAGAACACCAATAGCCTTCCCAATGTACCATGCAGATTTTCCCGAACGGATCGAAATAACCAGTTCACTACAAACCTCTCTTCTTGATTTTGGCATTACCACTTTGCTAGATCTTTAGAGATTATGGCGATTTAATGTTAAAATCAGGTCTCAATTATGATTACCCTTTTATCCATCATCTCCAATGATATCCATATCTCGAATTCTCCAAAGAGCTTCAATGGATGTTCTTGCACATGTTTAATCTTTATCATATTGCCATAGAATTTCCAACGGATAAGATCGTTAAGGTTTTATCTCAAGCAATTTTTGGAGATTATAAAAGACATTACCAAAGACACATAATGGATATGCTCACATGATTCCAACCACTTCAAGCATGGAGAGATTTATTCGGGATGCAGTGACGGATTTGCGTGCACGAACCGTAAAGGCACATAATTGTGATTTTCTATAAATCATGATTTTTCATAGGTCCTTCGGAGACAAAAGACCGATGCAACTCAAGTTGGTATAACCATTTTAAAGTCAAATATCCATGACCAAGTTTATCGAATTCACCAAACATTTTCATAAACCATTTTGGAAAATCCCACATGAATACATAGAGTTTCAAAGGATCTTCGTCAAGAAAATCCTGTGATCCCTTTTAAAATTTGGCCGTACTATACAATCAATTATTCGTGGGATACGGCTCATGCAAGGAAAACACACCACAACACTTTTGATGCTCTTGAAGAATTTCGAAGAAATCAGCCGGACTCTTTGATGGACATGGAATCCCAAAGTTATGACCTATGGGGTGGACCATTGTCTCAAGATCTATATAATTTTCCCCCTGCCGGTTATGCCTAGCCAGGATATTCCGTCAAGTTTAAGAGATATTCCTTCCAGCTCAAGGTATTTCGATGACCCGGAACTTGACAAGAAAATATCAAAATTTGAAGAAGAATAATTATTGAGAGCTTTTAAATAGAAAAAAGACGGACCGGACAGCTCGATACGGTGACGATGCGAATTATTACCCTTCGTAATGACCTATCTAGTCCAACTGTTCGGTGTGTCGCCTACTTGTGCCATATGATTGTCCTTGTAATCAATAATTGATCACTTGTGGTCAAAAGTTGTGTTTAAGTCATCTGTTTGGTGTCATTGTGTATGCCATTCATGGATCTCAATTATTTGAGCATCCAAGGTCTAAAGTTTGTAAAGTTTGTTGTCGTGATTTGTCTTGCGTCGCCTATAAAAGGCCTCCCCATGTAATGTGTTAGGCGAGACTTTACCATTTGTGAAATATCATAGTGAATTTCTACCATGAGTTTTTAAACTCCTCATTTCTTCTCTTCAAGCAAGTATTCTTCGGTTTTAGAACGATCTTATTAGCTTGATAGTACGATTGGTTCAATATGCTATTCACTTGCCACAATTGATACATTCTTCCGGATCCGAGATAGAATGGCCAAAAACGGAAGAGTCGGACTCTCGTGATCATTTTTAAATGTATTAGTGGATCCTGTGGATCGAAATTTCCGATATCCTCAAGGATGAGTTTCAAGAGCAAGTCCGAAAACTAATAGACAGTCCCTTGGAAAATGACTAAAAAGAGCCTAGATTTGGGGATAGCATACTTATTTCAAGCTTGATCCGGTTTCGCACCCTTTTTGGTATCGAGCCCATTGCTCCATTTTGTCTTTTTACCCTCTACTAAGTCTACCACTCTCATCCCTTTGTAAGGTACTAAGTTGAGAAGATTCACTATCACTTAAATCATATCTACTACAAAATTCATTATAGAATGCTACTTATAGCGTCTTTAACTTCTCCTTGTATAATTTTAATATCTACTAATTCATTCAAATGTAAACAATCATAATAATAATCTTTCGATAATCACACAAACAATCTAATTTAGTACGTGGATAAAAAATAATCGCAATCAAATAAACAAGAAGAATGCGGTCATAATAATGTAGCCATTTTGATTTCATTGCTATAATAGTAGGAGCTAATTGAGTATCTTTTTCATATTCACAAAAAATACCAAAGAATGTTAACACTCTATTAAAAATAAATGTGTAGTAGGATAATTAACACCGGATAAAAATATAAGTTGCATCATTAAAAACTTTCAAAAAATCTAAAAAAAATTTGCAAACAACCCAATCTTGGGGGAGTAAACTAATTTCGGAAACATTATCCTAAATAAACGCATATAATAAATCTTTACAAGAAAAAGATTGATGAAGCAACTCGTATGTAGAATCCCAACGAGTTGAAATATCTTTTGAAATTTTTTTTGATTTTTGTCTATGTGATTTACAAAATCGTCACATTCTTTCATAACTTGGGGTCGACTCCACAAAAATTTAATTGCTCTTTTTATTGGAATGAGAAAAACCTCAAGAGTTTGTAAATCATCTTGTACACATAAATTTAAAACATGGCAAACACATCTAATGTAAAAAAATTGTTCGCTAAAAGAAGATTTACAATATTTTCTAACTCGAGAATGGAAGTGGTATTTGACGCGGCATTATCAAAGCCAATTGAAAAAACTTAATATCAAATTATATTCTTCTAAAACTTGCGTAATTATTCTATAAATATTATTGGTCGTATGCCTTTCATCAAACACTCGAAATGCAAGTATTCTTTTTGGAATATTCTAATCATCACCTATCTAATGACATGTGATACCCATATAAGAATGAATTTGTCAAGGATCTCTCCAAATGTTGCTACTTATATGCACATGTCCATTGAAATAAGTTTTGCAAAGCCTTTTTTATTTTTATTTTTTATAAACCCTAAAAAGTTAGCGTTTAAGAGTAGTTTTCGAATGATTTTGCTTGGAGAGTACATGCAGGTGTTTATCAAAAAATTCAAATCAAAATTTTCACCAAAGTAGTAAATGGTAAGTGTTCAATGGTAACATATTGAGCTAATGTTTCTTTATAAACTTCATCACTATAACGAAATGAAAGGGGAAGTGTTAGGATTGGTGTACCCAAAAATTTGTTGTTGCTTGGTGTCGATCCTCACTTGCATTGTATTTTTTTGCGTCAAATGCCGACGATATGTTTCATAACCGTCTCATTTATTAAAATTATATGATTTCGTACAATATTTACAGTTTATCTTATATTTGTCTCTCGCGTATATGTATCTTATCGAAGCGTTGTCATAAGTTAGATGTACTCTCCCGACCTATCGTTACGCTCCTTTATCGTCAACGTTTCTTCGACGCCGGTCGGAAAAGTTTGCGTTGGAATATGCTCGACGTTGGGAGTATAATTGATATTATCATCGCCGTCTACTCAAGCATGTAAACTCACGAGGATCATATTGATTATGAGGTTGAGAATAATCGAATTCCACCATCCCCATCGACATCGGACTCTTCCCCGTCACCGCTCCGCTTCCATTTACCATTTTTGTCGGAAAATTGAGCGGAAAGTCGATTCAGAAAATTGAGAGAATTTGAAAGAAATTATAAGAAAAAATGAAAGAGATAGAATTGTATTTATAAAGAATTTAGAAAGGAAAAAATGGCGTGTTTCGACAATAGCTCAATTTTGGGCCATTGGAGGGAAAAAGCCACGACTCTTTCTTTTTTTTTTTTGGAGGTTCGGAATCGGGTTTTGGGCCGGTTCCGACTTTTTTAAAACCCTAATCGGCCCGTGAGGGGCCGAGCCGATTCCGGTTCCGAATCGGGAGTCCCAATCAACGGGCCGATTTCGGGCTCAAATCGACCCGTGAGGAGCCGAGCCGGTTCGGTTCCGAGTCGGGCGTCCCGGTCAACGGGCCGGTTCCAAGCTCAAATCGGCCCGTGGCCATATCTAGTTTGATTTGAGTTTATGATAAAGATATCACGTAACCCAATGTTAGGAGATCCAAATCCTACGTGTCGCGGCCCAAGCAAGCGTCCTCGTGATAACGTGTCGGCCGGGGATTGGCCGAGAGCAAAGGAGGGCTAGAAGAGGGTCGGGTGTTCATCTTTCTCATGTGTTCTGGAAAAGTCTAGGCTCTGTGTCTGTCTGTCTCTCTCTCTCTCTCGTGTTCGCGAGAAGGGCGTATAAGAAGCCATTGTTGAATCGGTTCCTCTGGAGGTTGTTCATTTGAGCTCTCACTCGATCAAGATTCGCTTCCAAATCTTCTCGAGCTTTCACGGTGGAGAGAGAGAGGGAGATTGAGGATTCTTGTAGCTATGGAGGCGTACACGAGGACGAGGACGAAGATGAAGCGCAAAGACCTCGACCAAGTTAACGATGACTTCTCCGACTTCTCCCTTTCTTCTCCCGCCAGGAAGATTCGCCGATTGGTACACACACTCTCTCTCTCTCTTGATCGAGATCGATCAGACCATCGATTTTGTGTGGTCGTTCTTCTTTCTCTCTGACATCGCCTCGAATGCGCGCGCGCGTCGTGTGATAGGACGCGGAGTTACCGCCGATAATGGAGGACGATGAACCTGAATTCGCGATGTCCTACCTTCAACCGGAATCTGAGATTCTGCAGAGCTGGAGCGGCGGGCCGGTGATAGAGGAATTGCCGACGGAATCGGCCTCGTCCTCCGGCCCGGAGAACGAGGAGAGGGCTCTGGTTCTCTTCAAGCCCGTGCACGGCCATCTTCTGGGAATGAACTCCCCTTCGAGTTTCTCTGTTTCCGTGGACCCTGAATTCATCTCTGGGTTTAAGAGTAAGTAACCCGAGCCCTCGCTCCTTTTTCGTCGTGCTTGTCGTTTTTGCTGCAATGATTAGGTTTTCCGTCGGATGATTAAGCCATTGTCGTTTGTCTTAGCTGAGATACTCGTCAGCTCTTTTTAAGTTCTAGGAAAACGGAGATGGGATGAACATGGTTTTATCTAGTTTGCTTAATGACTCTACCGGGTAAACATTGTGCAAGTGGTTAGTGAGCTCGGGCTTGTTTCATTTCTAGTTTGGAAGTGGGTATTCACTTGCAAATCAAGTTTGATTTTTTTCTCTAGTTTTATTTTGGTTAGGGTGGAGCGTCATTAAGTTTAGATTAGAAGCCTGGGAGAATTATGTGCTCTTATGTGTACAGTTATGGTGTATTGCTGAACACTACTCAGTTAAAAATGCGCAGACGAATTTGTTTTCATGTGAAAAGGATAAAAATTGTGAAAGAAATTCTGCACGTACAAGCATTGTGGTTGTTGAACTTATTGATTGCTTAGATTGAGGATTTGAACAATAAGCAGATCATGTAAAAGAAAACCAAAATTTGAGATGAGAATGTCTTTTGTTGTCTGCACCACGATTATAAGCCGGTGGAATGAGTGAAGCAATACTGGAGTAGTCAAGGATTTAAAGGAATTACTGAGCAGTTGAAAAATAGTTGGCAGTATGATGTTGGACAACGAGTCTCACCACACAAACTAAACATTAGGCTTCGCACTCGAAATTTCCTTAGTGTCACACTAGAGGGTTTCATAAGCATCGCACATAAAGAATCATTGCATCAAATAATCCTAATTCGTAAAGCTAGAGCTTGCAAAATTCAGATAACCATCAACTCTACTGAAAACAAAGAATTACATCATATAAATAGGCTCTCTAAAAGTTCTGCCGAAATAGGATATCTGAAAACATGGAACATAGTCAAAATGGGAAACCTCTAAAAAGGGAGTATCATCCTAGTTAAAAAGAAAAGAAAACTTAATGAAATATTAGAAATATTCACATCCTAGTTGATAACTTCACTTATTATACTTGAAGGAGAATCCTAATCCTTTTAGGAACTCTTCTTTTGATTGTGAGTCAGCAATGGTCCATCTGCACTTATGCTTAGTAAAAACATCAGTCTTTGAATAAATATCATCTCCCGTGGTTGGAGGAGATTCATTCTTGAGTTTTGAAGTGTGGAACAATTGAATGCATTAGCTTATCCACCATGACGAGCTCTGTTCCTCAAGCCGAAAGAAATTACATTGGGCCGTGTTTTGAGAAAAAAACTCCTGATCTAACTTTTATGTGGTATTCAAACTGGGATGGTATCACAAGACCAACATCATCAACTATGCTTCCTTGGTCTTCACAACCACCTTGAACAGAGTGTTCCTTGTCTTGCCCAATGCACCTTCATTGGACGTTGATAAGCAACATGACTTAAATCTCCACACCAGAAGCATACAACTTTCAAGCAATCGTTCTTGCTTGATCCGTTATTATTTTTCATCTCTTCTGTGCTTGTGCTTGAAGATCTTCCTTTGAGTTCGGATTCTTCTAATACTCGAACGCCCCTACTGTTTAATATTGTGGAGGAACTTGATCGGCATTTCTTTCTATATATTGCATCCCCAGGACATAAACAATTTTATGTGCTTAGCGAGTTAAATCAATCTTCTTCTTGTTACTGGAAACAATGTTCATTATCTTTACCTAAAGTCTTTGACTCAGGTGTCAACTTGCCTACCTTGGGATTTAACTGAACGATAAATAGACTCTCTAAAAGTTCTACTCCTAGTGGAAACAGGAAATCTCAAAACAAAATGGAAACCTCTAAAAGGAAATATCTTGCATAAAATAAGCAAAGGGAACTTAAGAAAATCCTAATAATAATCCTTCTTAGCTGATAATTTCTTTGATTTAACTTGAAGGAGAGTCCTAATCATTTGGGAACTCATCTTTTGATTGTGAATCAGCAATGATCCGTCTTCTCTCAAGCTTTTTAGAACATCAATATTTGCAAATATCATCTTGCAGTGATTTGTTGGCTGAAGTGGTCGAGTTACAGTAATTGATCCTTTTGAATGTCCTCACAAACTGTTATAGGTGGAAAGGTAAACTTCTTCTGGACAAGTGTGTGGATCCCTAATTAACAGTGTCTGAGAAAGTTTCCGCCTAATTATGAATAAGTTTGGATTGGGATAAAGGAAGACTGATGATTCTAGCAAATTGGTAAGTGCAAAGAATTATTGACAAACAGAGAGAAGAACAAAACCTTACCTTGATGAAATTAGACTTGTTGCAAGTATGAAATTCAAGGACTTGAGAATAGCAGTTACTCTCTTGATCTTGCTTCACTATGCTATGGGTGTTTCTTTGGCAGTGTCATGACAAATTCATTGACATTATTTTCCATCTGCCCCAGATCAATTCTACCGGTCGAATGAGCCTGCCCATGAGAAATTGATTGAAGATGAGACAGGTGATGCAGAGACAGATAAGGGAGGTACAAACTGTAAGGCCGTGGTCCCTTGGATTCCTTCTCAGCTTCCTCCTGCATCAGGCATTGAACTCCGCCAGACCGAGGGTAGTGAGGCAATGGAGGCCGAGGAAATGGGTGACGGGGCGATGGAGATTGAAGATGCTAGCGGAAGTTATCCGGTATCTCAAGAGCAAGCACATGGTTATGCAGGACAGAGCGCAAGTCAAGGATTTCAGCAGTGGCAGCAACCGCACTGTATGACACCTCAGCTACCCCCGAGTGTGTCTACTCCACTTGTGTGGTATCGGTAATATGTCCACAATGTTATGTTGCAGTTCGCCTTGAATGCCAACCGGCAACAACTTCGGAGGATCTGCGGCAGAATTTGACAGAATAGTTACAAGGAGACAACTCTTGCAGCTGTTCCTTTTTTGATCGGGAAAGTGAAAATGATATATTAGTAGCAAGATTTTGTACAGAGCGTTAGGAGTAAAGATGTATTATGAGAACTCACGTGTGAGGGTAGATGGATTGCTTATGTGCTCAAGATTCTGCTCCTTCCTCCACCGGGAGCGGGCTTTCATGTTTAGTGGCAAGCACTAGCTAGTGATGTGATTCAATTCAGCACGATGGGAATGAAATATGGAGCGTTTTCAAAAGTCGCATCAGCGGGTGAAGTGCGTTGTGCTCTTTATGCTGCTGTGTGTTTTCCGCAAACGGATGTTATTTTTGGTGTTGACTCCTTTTTGTGTCTGGTCCAGTCATGTAGTGAGGTGGTTCTGGATTTGGATCCAACAAAAGCTTGGGAGTTAATTTGTCCAACTAAGATGGAAATGTAGAACCGGGAAATGAGTTAGTCAGCTTGAATTTGGGTCGGGGCTTAAAATGGTCGGATTCAAATTGTTTTGTTTAATTCGTATTGATTCATTTTTGTGCGATATAGTTTTAGTTACTCATATTTCATCCTATCTGGATTAATATTATATTCAATCCAATTCATATATAGAAATATAACCTTATCCAACTAATACATGAAAATTCATACTATCCAGTGAACTCACTTTAAACTTTTTATGTGAATATATTATTTGAAGAGAATGCTATAAAAAATTATAAGAGTAAATTTAACAAATTAAAAGATGTTAGTAAACAAAATAAAAAGGTGAAATCACCGAAAGATTAAAATAATTCTAAAGAAGCTGAAAAATGTGCATGTTTTGTAGCGTCACATAGTCTCAATGCATGCTCTATTTATTCAAGTTAATTTAAATCATTCAAATTATCTCCTAAATATACAATAAGTAGAAATAATGTCCTTTAAAAAAAATTCTTAAACCTATCACAATTATGCCAATTCAACCTTAATTTTTTTTTTTGAGCCAATTGAATTTTAAATCTTTTGCATTTGTACCAATTCGGTCCATTGGATCAATTTTAGCAGAAAATCGTTGAAATAGATGTCGGCTCTTCTATGTGGTACCGCCGATGCTTGATGTAGATGATTTTTAATAATACTTTTTACTAATTTTTTTTTTTTTTTTTTATTTTTTAAGTCTTTTTTTAGGTGAAATTGATGGTCGACGACTCGGCGGCCACGGATGAGAGCTGCATCACCCTAAAAGAAATTAAAAATAAAATAAAAAAACTCACCAAACATGAAATCCAAAAGGTGGACAGGGTTATAAATCTTTACCCAAAACAAAAAAAAAGGTGAACCGGCAACTTGGCAAAAAAAAGTGAAAATACTCGATTAATCCAATAAAATATATTGAGACGGAAACTAACTGTTAAGAAATAAAACTCAGCAAAAAAGAAATATGGGAATAAAGTAAAGCACGAGTCAAGTCAATGTAAGTGAAGCATCGAATAAAATGATATCATCGTTTTGTTTTTTTGGTCGAAAAAATGATATCATTGTTAAAAGACTCTTTATTGCTAGTTGAATTCTTTGTCTACTAGAAGACACGAAAGAAAGTTTTGTTTTTTTTTAGGACACATTTCCAGCTCATCAAGGCCCATATATAGCTAGAAATATATTTGTTGGTCTCATTTAAGCATGTCTTAAGTTATTAGGTAATTCATTTATGATCCGACCTTATTATATATGAGTTCAAATATTTATTCTAGAATCATTTTGTCATCTCTAGGTAGACAGTTGGGGCATTGTAATGCCTCATTCTTGCAAGGCCGGATCTATCGTTTACTGTCAATAAAGTGTGCCAATTGATGCATTGTTCAACTGTGGATCATTGGTCAGCCATCAAATGAATTTTATGCTATCTCAAAGCTACTATTCATCTTGGGATTACCTTACGGACTATGCATCAACCGACCCTCATTGCGTTTACGAGATCTTGTCGGGCCGATTGTCCAGATGATCGAAAGTCCACAAGTGGCTATTGTATTTATTTTGGTCCCAACTTGATCTCTTGGAGTTCTAAAAAGCAACAAACTATTGCTCGATCTAGTACTTGAATCGGAATACAAAAGGGTGGCTAATGCAACCTCTAAATTGTTACGGCTATTACAACTCCTCCTAGATCTTCGATACACTTTTCATCGATCACCACTTGTTCTTTGTAATAATGTCGAGGCAATATATCTGCCCGCAAACCCCATCTTCCATGCATGGACCGAGCACGTGGAAATTGACAATCATATTTTTTCGTGATTTAATCAAGTAAGAAGAAGTTGGAAGTTCGCTTCATTACTACGCAGGTGCAAACGGCCGATGTCATGACAAAGCCTCTATCAATATCTAAGTTTCTTATTATGCGCGACAAGCTCAGAGTGACACCACCTCCATTTAGCTTGAGGAGATGTGACAAAGCAAATCATGATAAAGCAAATCCTTCATGATTTGTGCTGATTTCGTTAATTGAGTCTATCTTCCATGATTTACATTGATTTCATTGATATAGCAAATCTTCCATGATTTACGATGATATTGTATATTCTTACTTTCTGTAAAATCTTTTGTACATGCTATAAATATAATACAAATCGCCATACTAATTGTGCGTGCGATCAATTCACGTTCAAATTCTTACAATATACTCAAGTGAGACCGTAGTCCGTTGATCCGCAAAAGAAGCACAAAGGGTAGATATCGAAGCGCATTTCGGCCGATTCCTAACTAAAGAGAGCTTGTCCAATGTCGTCAGCCGGAACACAAATCCGTGTTAGGGAATATTAGAGGGAGAAACCACATCAACTTGATACTCTCAACTATCTTAGCTCAAAATCACCTGCCAAGCGCTGCCCAACTAAGATCTTGCCTTCGACAGAGGATCATAAACAAGGACCTTCACGCCATTCCCAAACGAATGGCAACGGAACGTCGCATCTTCAAGAGCTTCCTCCAAATCACTCAGAAACACCAAGGCAAGCAAATCCACTAAAAGACCAACTTGCATTAAGAGATTCGAGAAACACCTTATAGGCGTGATATGGCTAAATTCACATCTCCAGCGTCATTTTCCCATGGCCACCATGGCATAGAGAAAAAAATTTAGATGCTCCAACCAATGCATTCCGTAAAATTACCAAAAAAATCTTTAACCTATTATAATTGTGTCCATTCAATGCTAAAAAAATTTTGGAGCCAATTTAGTCCTAAACCTTTTGTACTTGTGCCAATTCAGTCTTTTTGATCAACTTTGGTTGGAATTCGTTGAAGTGAACGTTGACGCCGACGTGATCAATTTTTAATAATATTTTTATATTTTTTTTCGACTTTTTATTTTTTATTTTTCCTTATGTTCTTCTTCCTCTAGCCAGTCGCCGGATCGCCGACTCCGTCCTTTGGCTAGCCACCGATCCGGTGACTAGCTAAATGAAGAAGAAGGGAAGGAAAATAAAAAGAAAGAAAGAAAAGAATAAAAGAATAAAAAATAGAAAAATATTATTAATAATGGGTCACGTTGGCCTTGACATCCACATCAATGCCGACGAGCGTCCATGTCGGCGTCCACCGATCAAAGTTGGCCGAAAGATCCACTTTGGTAAAAATGCAAAGGTTTAGGATTGAATTGACACAATTACGATAAATTTATGATCTTTTTTTTTTTTTTTTGTAATTCTTCCTAGTCCATTCATCAAGGCCAGGAGACATGACTATTCAAGTGGTTGGTCGAGAGGTCGCCTAATATTGAAATTTTTGTGACATTCGTAGTATTACTCAAATCGGGCCATCCAAATGAAAATGAATGGCCCGATTTGAGCCACGTTATGCTTTGAAAGGGAGGAAAAAATATGAGTGAGAATTTTTTTGGGGTTTGAAAAATTTTGAATTTCAAACGTGGCTCAAATCGGGCCGTCCATTTTCATTTGGATGACATAATTTAAGTAATGTTACGCATGTCACGGAAATCTCAATGTTAGGCAATCCGAATCCCCTTGGGCCATCTATATGTTCAAATCCCAATTTATTCTCCGTTTCAAGAACTCTTGAATTAGTCTACAAAAAATTGATTGCGCTTAACTGTAATTGCCAGATCTTGGGCGTTTCCACTCTCGCTTAAAGGAGTTGTGGTTACGGGCTTTGCCCAATTGTGGCTTCATTAAGAGCTTTAAACCGAATGTTCCAACTGTAGATCAAGCAGGTCCAGATCCAGTCTATATCACATATATTGAACAAACGAGCCGGAGACGATGATAATGGTTTCGATGAGTTTATGCATATAATCTCTTATTTCATCTCATCCCATGTTTGTTTTATGCGCCCTTTTTGGGCATGTTGAAAACTGACCACACCCTACTTCGGGCCATCAAACATCCTCCGCCCAACAGTCAATTACCAACCTTGGCCGGATTCCACCACCCAACAACAAAAACATGAAACTATCGCAAAAAAATGAAAAAGAAAGAGAGAGATAACCAAACTCAAACTTGACCTATTTGTCTTGGGAAATATTTTATTGACAATATTGTTAAAAACGGTATAACCTCAATCGTAAATCTACACACCATCATCGCGTGTTTTACATTAAACACTCATTTATTGAGAAATCTGTATGGTCGAAATGATAACAATCTTGTCAAATTATCGGGTTAGCGTTTTAGCCGTTTTTCCTCATCTTATTGCACTCCTCCACGTTCTCCACCTCACTAAATCCGGCAAGGTCAAGCTCCTCTTGGCTAGTGAGCTCGCACCTCACGAGATTTCGAAAAGTACGACGTTTTTGCTCGTAGGTCTTAGGCGAGCTCGTCCTTCGGGCCAATCCGATAGAGGAAAAAGAAATTAAAAAATAATAAAAAAGAATGAAATGTAAGAAGTGCGGAAAGAAGGAAAGATAATGAAAACGATTTCATCAATGAACTAGTCAAGAAAATAATATTCTATCAATGAAATGAAAAGATATCTTCTTTATTAGTTATTTTCTATGAATCAAACATCGAAAAGTTTAAAATTTTAAAAGTTATCTTTCGTAAAATAAATGAAGCCTAAATGCAATAATAAAGAGTGAGAACGACAATCATAAGTATTGAAATGTTTGGAAGATATTTTTATGCGCGAAACGACGTTGAAGGTGATTTCTGAAGTTTCGAAAAAAGAAATAAAAATGTAAGAAATCGCAGTTGTTTTTTGACCTTTGAAGATGCGTGACTTTGACCCAGCGGACAAATGTCTTCACGGGCTGGAAGGTCGTATTCCACTGGAAAATATCATTGACCAAAAAAATAAAATAAAAGGAAAAGAGAAAAACATAAGAAAAACAAAAAGAGAGAAACGAACCTGGGTAGGTTGTCTCGTCGTATCAGCAACTCCCCATGCGACGGGAAGCGAACACGTCACGTCGTTTCGTCCAATTTCAGTGATGCGATGGGAACTCATCAATTCGAAGAGGTATTTTTGAATTCTGCAAGTCGTCTCGTTTCAGGGGTTCACGGAAAACACGTGGCACGATTTCTCTTATTTCAATCGATTTGGCAAATGACGTTTGCCGTTGAAGACACGTCTCGCCTATATCGGCAAGGCTTGCTTAGCATGAAAGCATCCTGATTCTCTTTGTTCACATGCCTTTCCCCCTCCCTCCACGCCGTCGAAGCTTGTTCCTCGCGTCAACTCCCGAATATATAACTTGAAATAATTAATCGGTAAAAATATTTTATTTATTTATTTATTTTTGATAATAATTTATATCTAAATATTTTCGTGAAATCTAAATATATTTTTTTATCCATTCATTTTTGAAAATATACAAGAAATCATTTTTAAAAAAATGTATTTTTCAAATTTTTTTTAATGAAATAAATGCATCTTAAAAATTGCCAACTTTTTTATTTTATTTTCTTTTTCAATTTCATTCCATGATTTTAGGATATCAAAATTATATTCACATTTTAAAACCAAATCAAATTTATCTCGAGACTAGGCTCCCTCTAAAAATTGTCTTTAGATTGTATTTTAGCCCTCTTTAGGGTTGAGTATGTATAGCATTGCAACTAAGACTACAATCTATTAAAGAACCTAATGTCTCATTTTTTTTCTTTTCATTCATAAAATTATAAATTATTTTGAACAAATAAAAAAATGGGAGATATGAAGCCAGGTAAATGTTCTCTCGAATTATACAACTTTAAATTATTTTCCTTCGAATATCCTTCCTTGAGTAGTAATAATACTAGATAAATCTTCTTTCTTTCGAAAGCGAAGCATCATTCGACGTAGAATTTAGCGAAACATTCTAACTCAAAAATAGCGCTTATGATACCCTTTTATTTTCCTCTTTTAGTCTATTTTGTCTAAATAAACAATTAAAAGAAAATAATAAAAAAAACACCAGACACTAGAAAAATGTGAGCATCAGGAAGCCGTCGGAAAGAGCGAATGGTTCTGTAAAATGGATATGCGATTTAAGAAATAATATTACCGATTGAATTTTATGTGATGCATGGCTCATATATTTTTTGTCGACACTGTTCGTCTTTATTACTATTGATCGGGTAATAATAATATAAAGGATTGGTCAACTGTCAAAGTCAGTAACGTTGGAGGTAAGTTATCTAAACAACATAAAAATACACGGGGCAAGGCCGAGTATTTACACGACAGATCTATATGTTTTTCGTGGACACTATTCGTCTCGATTGGGTAGTCATAATAAAAAAGATTGGTCGACTGTCAAAATCAGTGACAATAGGCGTGGGTTGTCGCCGAAAAATAAAAATACACGGGGCAGGCCGTGTATTTAAAATATCTCCTTACAGTCTTGGGAAAAATTTTGATTGCAATTAATATATATATATATATATAATATATAAAACGACGGGGAAATAAAATGATTGAAAATATTCCCAAGACCGGCCGTTTCCTCCCTTAAAGGGCTCTGCCTCTTTGCATGAGAGAGAGAGAGAGATTATTCTCTCTCAAAAGCAAAGAGATATTCCTTCAGGAGAGAGAGAAGACACCGTCGACGGAGAAGAAAGGTGAGAGATTCGATCTCTGACACGCTACCCATCATTTTCACAGATCCCATTCGGAGGGGGGCGACGCATCCGAGGTCTCTCTCTCTCCCTCGCTTTGCTCTTACCGGGTCTCGCCGTTCATTTTCACGAGCCTTGTCGGATTCTAGCTGCGTGCCGTGTGCTGTGTGCGGGCTTTCGTTGTTCTCGTTTGTTGCTGTCTGCACTTTTGCTCGGTAATGTCCGTTCTGCGAGGTGTTCTTCGAATTTGGGTTGCGAGCTTCACATGCATCTCTGAATTAGATTCCCCGTTTTATCGCGTTTGATGATCCCTTTCTGGCTGAATCGTCCCGTGTAGCTGGGTTTTAGCTCATCCTCCGTTTTGGGTAGTGGACTTTAATTTGAATTTCTGCTCTGTGATCTTGTCGACCACACGGGCAATGGGGAAATTTGATCCCTCCATTATAAAAACAAGAAAAATTTGCCTTGCGAGCCTGGCGCTTACATTATTTTCTGTTTTGATCTCTGCATATATGTATGGAGTTACGCAACATCTGATTGCCCAACACATGTATATGTCCTTAATTGTATTGTTTTCCGGGTTTGTGTCTCCTCTCAGTCGGCACAAGAGTCATTGCTCTCGATCAACCAGATGGAGCATGAAAGCCTAAACAACTGGATATGGGATGGAGTATATTACCACCCGCATCTTTTTGGTGGACTCATGCTGACAGCGGCTTTGCTTGGGTTGTCTACAAGCTTTTTGGAGGCATCGGGGTTTCGTCATTGCCATATTTGTGGTCGGATGCGGGCATTTTCCACAAGAAGAAGAGTGGGAAGAAGCGTGTTCGTGTTTACATGGACGGGTGTTTCGATCTGATGCATTATGGACATGCCAATGCCTTGAGGCAAGCGAAGGCCTTGGGGGATGAATTGGTGGTGGGAGTTGTCAGCGACGAGGAGATCATAGCTAATAAGGGTCCCCCAGTTTTATCCATGGAAGAGAGGTACGTGTTGACTCAGAGTGATTGACCTGGCTTCAACATGTGTTGTTGACCTTACTCCTATGCCATGCTATGATTAGATTGGCTGTTTTTTCAATGGTTTTAGTTCTGAATTTTTGGTGATTTTATAGATAACATATAATGGTTGTTGGTCTAGTGGTAAAAGGGTTTCCTTGTCTTCCAAGTGGTCATGAGTTCGATTCACACCCTGAGCGATTCGCTGAACAGCTTGTGGCATATCTCGTGTGAGAATACTTCTTAATTGCTAGCATCATTGGATTGTGGTGACTGGCTTGCCGATCTCGAGTGATGCAACTGAACATGCCGTAGAGGGCATAGGACCCTCCCTAGCTTTGGTTGACCTTACCCATCCTTGTACTCATACAGAAAACAATTCAAAACAATGCTTAAAGAGAATCAGTTTTTGTACGAGTCATATGGGTGGCTGAGATGGTGAAATTTTCCTCTTCTATATTTCTTTCTTATAAATCTTCTGCAAAATTTTCCCGCATACGCTTGCTTTTCTACTGAAACTTTTACTCTCTTTCGGTGATTCCTGAAATGTATTAGAAAAATTAGGAGTGTTGAGGTGCTCGATTGGCCATTAGTGAAGTTTATAGCCCTGAAGGACATCTACAATTTGAGAGTTTCATCTTGTGCATTCATTAATCATGTACATACTTCCGTGGACATATCTGTGGTGCAATTGGCTATAATTTATGCTCATAGATAATTAGGTGTGACGCAGTCAACAGATTGCTCTGTTTGGTACAAGTATGAAGCTCATTCTCTTGTTATCATGAAATTATTCTTGTCTAATCATGATGTTTCTAGGCTTGCACTTGTTAGCGGGTTGAAGTGGGTGGATGAAGTTATACCAAATGCTCCTTATGCAATAACAGAGCAGTTTATGAAGAGTCTTTTTAATGAGCATAATATTGACTACATTATCCATGGCGATGACCCTTGCCTGCTCCCAGATGGAACAGATGCTTATGCCTTGGCAAAGAAAGCAGGACGTTACAAGCAGATCAAACGCACTGAAGGTGTCTCCAGCACAGATATTGTAGGTACTATATCCACTTAATCTTTTTCATGGCATTATTCAAAGGAAGTACTCATCTAAGATGAAATACATGGTGTTTCCTAACCATGGTTACTCATTTTATGCTAAAATTTCAATGCATAAGCAGCACTATCTAATCAAATGATAATGCTAGAGAACAGAATTAGGTTCTTTGGCTTCTGTAACACGAGTACCTTTGCATAAAATTGGTCGCTGTCATGATACAACTAAGCAAGTTGCAATTGTTTTTATGCTGGAAATAAGAGTAAAAAACGGGTAGAGAAAGAGAGATGAGGGAGAGACTTTGGTAGCTCCTGGGGGCAAACCTCGATTATAGATTCACTATAGTCCTCTATACGTGATAAAGGGAGTTGGAAATTATGCTATTTTTTATGCATCCTTCAAATCTATTCAAAACAATCACGTGAGCCATAAGCCTCACGGAGGGTAGTTACTGGTCACTTGCAGGAAGGATTCTTTTATGTTTAAAGGATGCAGAACGCGACAATTCTTCTTTGAACGGAGAGCACCATGAATCTACTATATCAGAGGATGCCCATGCTTCCCAATTTCTACCGACATCCCGCCGCATAGTACAATTTTCGAATGGAAAGGTATGGTCCATTTCTTTGTGAATCAGATTGTTCTATTTCCTTAAGTGTTGGTCCGGCAAAACTCCTAATGACTGTCCAAGTCTATGTCACCTCCTTGATCTGCCCAAGCTAGGCAATACATGTGATGTCTCTGATAGTCAATGTTCCGCCCCTACAATAAAATCAATGCTTAACCCTACTGTCAATGTAATTGGTAGGATTCTTCTTCACTTCAACTTGCAAAAGTTCTGTTCCAATGCTGGTGGTTATGAAGCTAGCATGCAATGAGATTTGCTTTCCATCCATTGATGCTGGTATCTTTTACACCTCAGGGTCCTGGTCCAAATGCTCGTATTGTGTACATTGACGGCGCATTTGATCTCTTTCATGCTGGACATGTCGAGGTAATTTGGAATGTTATGCTTATTTTTTGGAGCAATTTGTTTTTTCCAATTATATGTTTGCTTATATTGGTGCTCCTGTTTAGTGTTGTCATTTATAAACACACCCCCCACCCCACCACACACACACCAATTACCAGCTGAAATTTTGACTAAACTACAGCAAGGAATTGCTTCCTTTTTCTAAAAAGAATAAAAATTCTATCAAGAACACTTTCAACATAGAGTAACTGTGGGGTTCTCTTCTGCGATAAGCTCAGGACCTGGGCCAGTCCCCCTCCTTAAGTAAGCCTGGACTATCTTCTGCTTAGCTCTCAACCTCAGGACAGGAATCAAACTCAGAATCTTCTAGTTATGTCTATTTATATCGATATTGATAGATTGGCCATAAAAGATGTTTAAGTTTGAATCCTGCTACTATTTTTGTGCATTCCAATGACCTTTGCCACTTTTTTGTTGATTGTGGTGATGCGATAGAAGTTGACTGAAAAATATGGATTAACTCGATATGATGAAGCATCAACTTCGGTTTCCGTATAATATGGGTATTCAAATATGATTTACCTGGTACTTTGGCCTTGATCTAATCTCTTTAAAGTTCATGATCTTGGTCAACCTGGATATGGTTAGCTAAACATTCTTTTTCTTCGCCAAGAAGGAGAAAAGATAAACTTTCTTTTTTTCTTTTGTAATTTATGGTCGATTTGCTTGTTGATCATGACTGGATTTTAAGCAGAACAGTCATGATGATTATGCAAATCACATCAGATTCAAGGGTGAAAAATTACCATCAGATCGCATCCGCAGGCCTTGATGTGACAATTCCTACACTTGGTCCGGCAATTCCAAGCAGCATTGAAATTTGTAAATTGTATTCTGTTTTGTTATTCCTGGAACCAAGTCTTTATATCTCATATGTTATTGCTCAGATCTTGAAGAGAGCGAGGCAACTTGGGGACTTCCTCTTAGTTGGTCTCCACACTGACCACACTGTGAGGTATCGTGTGCTTGACTTTTGTTACCATTAATCCAATTAGCACCTGAACAATGGCCTTTATTTCTTTTAAATTTAGCTATTTGAGGAACATTACACAATTTAGTACATTCTGCAATAAGTGATATGTGGGGAGTCAACTGAAGGGCTTCAATGTTTTTTATCCAGTGAACACAGAGGGAAACACCACCCAATCATGCATTTGCATGAGCGCAGTCTCAGTGCTCTAGCTTGTCGTTATGTTGATGAAGTCATCATTGGTGCACCTTGGGAGGTTTCAAAGGACATGGTATGTAAAATATTCTTCTATGAGTGGCCCAATTTCCATTAGATTATCCCCTAATTGCATATTTTTTATATTTCTTTCAGTAATTACTGGTTTCTTCTCTCCACTTTAAGTGTGTAAAAGAAATGTAAGCGTTGCAAAAGTCAACGCTTTTGTCAGGTGGATTTTCAAATTGAGGATCCTACGCGTACTTTAGCATTGACAAAGTTGCGATAACAAATAGCTTTTTTTGGTGATGACTATGACATCTTTGAATTTACTCTGTTCCCCGATAGCTTTTGTTGTTGATGACTGAAACCTCTCTGAATTCTACTCTGCCAGTCCTGAACACCTTAATAGATTTTGTTGGTGATGACTAAAACTTCTTTGAATATTACTAATCCACTAGTCCTGAACACCTTAGCTGAACTCACTTTGTATTAGAGAACAAGAATCTAGTTGTACTAAGTGGCTTTAGTCTAGGTAGTCAAGTCACTTTTTATCTAAGATCTGTGGGAGGATCATAAAATGGAATCTTAAAGACAAGATTTTCAAATTAAATAATTACTCCTATGAAGAGTGTTAATGTACCTTGGGCAAGATCATAATTATTACGATACGTTATGAACATCCATCCATGAAGTAGTTTAGCTATGACCCCAAACTCAAGAGTCAAGATAATTTGACCACTACTCGGAGAATCATGACATAGAGCTAATGGACGGGAGAAGTGTCAAAAAAAGTCCTAAACTCAATGGATTTGTGCCAATTTAGTCTTAAACCTTTTGCATTGGTCCTTGTCATTCAGTTCTAAACCTTTTTCATTTGTGAATTAGCACAAATGCAATAGGTTTAGGACTGAATTGGCACAAATGCAAAATGTTTAGGACTGAATTGACACCAATGCAAAAGCTTTAGGGTTGAATTGGCACCAATACAATAGGTTTAGGATTGAATTGGCACAAATACAATAGGTTTAGGACTTTTTTAACATTTTTCCCGCTAATGGACTATAATAAGGAATATTAGAAAGTAAAAATTGAGAAAATAAAGATAACTGTCCATTCTAATTTTTTAATTTAGTTAATGACATGTGTGAGATATGTGGAATCATCGCTAACCTGTTCTAAAAGCTTAAGCTGTTAGATGAAGGCGTGATTTAATATTTAATTACTCTACTCTCCCTCACGAGGCAAATGGGGCCGAAAAGGTTAGAACTCGGAACCTCTTGCTTCGATACCATGTGAGATTTGTGTGACCATTGACAAATGTTAGATGAAGGCGTTGTTTAATATTTAATACTTTAACAACATGAAAGTCAGGTGCAAGGATTAGCCCCTTCTAGGCTAGTTAAGATGAACGTGTGTGTTGACTTGGCAATGTCCCATAACCTTTAGCGAAGGTTTTGAGTTTCCTCAATTTTGGGAGAGAAAACATGTCATCATGGAGTTCTGAAATTTTTGGGTCCACTTCGACATTATAGAAGGGATTTTGTCCTTTTTAACTGATCTACATCTTCATCGGATGTGCATGGGGCACCGTTTAACTAAAAAATCATTCTTAGCTTTACCTACTTTTGGGCTCTCTGTTCAAGCAACTAATAAGTAAAAGAAGCCCAAAACTAAAATCTTTTGAAACGCAATTGTCGCAATTTTAACACTTCAATGGCTCAACTCTCAATGTTAAGCAACATCTTACCTCTCTATGATTTGTGAACGAGTTGGCTTATTCCACCATATTGGAAAACTAAAAGGTAGTATAACATTATGATTTGTGAAGGAGTTGGCTTATTCCAGCATATGGGAATGTAGAAAGAGAGTATATTATTAGCTTCAATAATGTGTACCATATGTCGATAGGTAAGTTCTTGTGATTTTGTTCTCGGTATTCTTGTTGTCAATGTTCTATAATACTGATATTCACTGTTCTAGTGCTTTCCCTCTTCACTTTATGGGTTATATCCTGCTTGGTGCTTTGGTTGATGATATAGTCACCTCGGTTGGCTGCTGAATGCTGTAGCTTTGGAGCTTCTTATGTTTACTAGTTCAGATTAATAGAGGGTTCAGAATCCTGATATATTCCTATGTCAAAATAATTGGAGCTTTTGTAAGTTCTAGAATCGTGTGGCTGAAGTCTACTCAGAGATGATTTCTCGAAGAAGTAACTCTTTCGTTTGAATCATGGGGAAATTTGTTCTGCATTGAGTTGGAACATGTGTTTAATCAAGTCCAAAAAAGGTTTCACCTGATGTATTTATAGTTGCAAATTGTTTTTGTGCTGTAGCGAAAAATGCATCCTTCCATGATTACGCAACCTAGTTGAGAAGTATTAATTGAAAATACAGTAGGATTCATGTTCCATTTGTTTTATGTTGCTTCTAATTTTTTGACCTCATCAGGTAACAACATTCAATATATCCTTGGTTGTGCATGGCACAATTGCTGAGTCCAATGCTTTGTCTCCGGTAAGTTGGTTATGTCCCCTTTTTGTTTCCACCTATGAGTTAGATTCATTATTGAAGTGGACTTGTCTTGCGTCATACAGGTTGAAATTGATCCATATGCTGTCCCTAAGTCTATGGGAATTTTTCGGTTGCTTGAGAGCCCACATAACATCACTACTTCTTCGATAGCCCAAAGAATTGTTTCAAATCATGATGCTTACATGGTATGCTCTCCAATCTTCTCCTTCTCTTTGAACGCAATGTATATGTGCAACTTTCAATCACTCTTGGCTCCACTATTTTTGTAGATATTGGGCTTGATATCCCTGCCTTTCTAATTTTGTCCCCCTTTCTGTCCCTACATGTACTAACCAGGAAACTGAAATTGTGTCTACTTAAGGCTAAATTTTCTAGGAGAGTATGGAGTAGTACTCCTGCCATGGGATATTAATTTGGCAAGAATTCTTAGGATAGCGATCAGAGAATCATTATCTCACCAACTGGCACCTAAACTTCTTAAGAGAGTTACAGCTATGGAATACAGGGCGAGTCACTGTATGTGTGATCTAGTTAATAAGATTGGGTACATACATTCATTGTAACCATAGCCGGTGCTTTACTGCTCTGTTCTTTTCACATATTTTTGTGTTAAATCTTTGAGAGTACTAATAGAGTCAACTTTCTTTTCTAGAAACGCAATGCGAAGAAGGCAGAGAGTGAGAGGAAATATTATGCAGAGAAGAAGTATGTATCAGGTGATTAGCTTGGATTATCGACAAGTATGTATCAGGTGATTAGCTTGGATTATCGATTTTGGTTTTTTACCTGCCAACCTTTACCATTTTAAGGATGCCTATCGTTACCAAAGATGAGAGATGCAATCAGCGCATATCGAGATTTGTCTACCCAAAGATGAACAGATGCAATCAACACGTACTTAGATGATAAGAGAATAGAAGACAATACAAGATATACCTTTTGTTGGCACTTCAGTCTGGAGTGTTTATTTATCTTGTTGTAACAATATTCAGAGCAGAGACCGTGAATCTGATAATTCATTTTGCATATTCTTGGTCACTTCTTCAGTCCTACAAATGGTTCTGACTCTGTTATATTACAAGTCTGATGCAATTTTGCTGGAAGAGTGCCCGCTCTTTTTGAGAGGATATTGCAAGTTAGAATGATCTTGAATGATATGTATTTTATCGTGAATGTTGAGTAATATTCATTATGTTCTTTTTATTTATTTCTATATCAGTGGTATTTTTTGGATGCTTATTCACTTTGGTACATGTAAATGTCGATAGTGTATGAGCTGAATTTAACCTTCGAAAACTCTAGAGCTGAGAATTGGATGCTTATAGGATATGGTGTGGTTCAGTTCTTTTTAGATGCTTGTGCAATCTGCTACTGTTCAGATGTTGCCAAGCTTGCCATAAAAGGCTGGAGCACAAGTTTTACGCCCCTCTTTTGGATTGTACTGTGAACAAGTTGATAATTGTTGGATGCAACTAGCTCGAGGACCTCTTCAGCCATGATCCTTTTGGAAGCTGCGATCCTTAATCACCTAACCTTGCATTTCTCTTGCTGGGGATTGAAGCGTTGACTTTTAAATAAAAAATAGAAAGATTAATTTCCCTAGCTGATTTTTTTGCTTTTGTTTCCAATTGGGAGTGGAAAGATGGAATAATGGGAAAATTATCCAAAAAGGTCTGAATTTATTGCACTTTAGCCAATTCGGTAAAATTCTTTTAATTTTGCCAATTGAGTGGCAAATCTTTTTCATATTTTGTCAATTAAATTCATTCGATTAATTTTGTTGGAAATCGCTAACGTGAACCCTATACATCTTCGAGCTAGATGGAGATTGGCCCTCGAGTGCAAAGGTTTCTCTTAGATTCGAGTACAAAGGTTTTTCTTAGATTTGAAACCATAGCCGATGATAGAATTAGAATAGATATTGTAACATCCTCGTATTCCGATACGACGCTTTGAATAAATGAAACGTCTCGTTGATGTATTTCACCTAATTCTCACTCGAATTGATCCCTTTTGAGCGGTCAACCAAATGGGAATTGGCTAGTTAGGAAATTCAAGTACGTGCACCTAAGAACTTGATCTTGGATTGACTCTTTGGCCATGAAAATTGTCGAGGGAATATTTTGGATCAATATAGGCCGATCCTAGAATGATTAAGGAATGATTTGGATAATATCCTACGCTTGGATCACGGGTAATTCCGTTTGACCTCGTATGGGCTCCGAACATCTCTCGAATTATTTTTAACGATCGTGTCCATCGGGACTAGTGATTGACCTCGCAATTGAATGACAACCAAAGTCGCCATGGCTCGAGAAATTCTTAAACGTGATATTAATCACGGGTGGATACGCGTAATTCCTAAAAGTTCCCGTTAGTTTGAGATACCCTGAAATTTCAATTGATCGAGATTGATTGCGAATCGGACTTCGAAATTTGACGTCGGACCTTCGGGGGTTCCAATAATTAAATTTTGGACGTTTCCTCATCCCAGTGTACGAATTCTTCGCGGTTCGCCCCAAAAGGTTCGGAAAAAATAAAATTTGATTGGATATGGGAAAAGACCCATTTACCCATCGAAAGTATCCAATTTTTCACTTTGGCCAAGGGGCGTTTTGGTCAATTTACCCCATGGCCGAATTTGACTAGTTTTTTGGGGGGGAAATACTTTTTTCCCTTCTTGACCTTGGAAACCCTAGAAATATCTACCCCAATTATTATCATAACCTTATACTACTAAATTTTGGTCTTCTTCTTCTCCAAAAAATTCAAGAAAACACACTTTCTCTAGCTCACTCTCTCCCCTTGGCCGAGATTCCCTCTCTCCCCCACCTCCATTGCAAAAAATTTTTCAAGCCCTCGCCGGATTTACCTTAGATCGCCGGAGCTCAAGCACCACCGTGAACCACCTTGACCGCCGAATCTTGTGGGTTTTAGCCGAGCAAGGGAGTTGCCGGAGCCCCGGTTGGAACCAAGATTCTTCACCCGTTTCTCGCCGGAAAACTTGTTAAAATAGTGGTAAGTTGGTTCCTAACCTTAGATTAGGTATCTAGGGTGCTAATAGACTTGAGATTGAGTAGATTTGGGTGAAAAATTGGTTGTTTTTGCCCATTTTCATGCCTTGGCCGAGAATGAAGGTTAGAGGAGAGAGAAAAGATGATGTTCTTCAATGAATAGTGCTTTTGCATGATTGTTAATGGAGGGCTAGGATTTGATCTTGACTTTCATGCTTTAATCCGACGGCCCATATTGAATCTTGTTTGGGAAGCTTGATCCGACGGTCGAGATTAATTCCTGCTATATTATTGATTAATTGGATGGTGGAGATTAAGTGTACGTTAGTATAGTATAATTGTATCGTACGTATTAAATGCAACGTTAGTACAAGATAATTGTACGGTACGTATCAATTGCTACGTTAGTATTATTTCGATCGTGTGGCGTAGATTAATTTTTGTAGTGACAAAAATTAATCGTGTGGCCCGATTGGCCATTGGTCTTGTGTGACCTAATAGGGTGGTTTCGATTTATTAATTCTCTAACGTGAGTGAATCACGTGTTTGCGATCGAGTGTCCGCTTCAAGACAATTTAATCGAGTGGTCTCGATTGGGCAATTGGGAAAATTAGAAAGATCGCGAGGTCCCGATCTTTTGTTGGAGAAAAATTGAGAAGATTGCGTGGTTCCGATCCGTCGATAGAGAAAATTGGTGAGACCGGGTGATCTCGATCCGCTAATCGAGAAATTTAGCAGGGTCACGTGGGGAAGATTGATCCATCAAAAGGATTAAAGTGATCATGTGGTATCGGACAAGCGATCGGGGAATTATTGTGGTATATGATTTTAAGTGGAATAAAAGAGAAGAAATGTGAAATTTTTACCTTGAGGCGTTATGACGCGGGGTTCGTATTTTATAAGACCATATTTTGCCTCGAGGCGTTATGACGCGGGCTCGGTTATTATTATTTTACCCCGAGGCGTTAAACGCGAGATAGTGGTTCCGATCTTTTGTGTGGTTCGATCCGTCGACAGAGGAAATTGGTGAGACCGGGTGATCTCGATCCGCTAATCGGGAAATTTAGCAGGGTCACATGGGGAAGATTGATCGATCAAAAGGATTAAAGTGATCATGTGGTATCAAACAAGCGATCGGGAAATTATTGTGGCATATGGTCTTAAGTGAAATAAAAGAGAGGAAATGTGAAATTTTTACCCCGAGGCGTTTTGAGGCGGGGTTTGTATTTTATAAGACCATATTTTTCCTGAGGCATTATGATGCGGGCTCGGTTATTATTATTTTACCCCGAGTCGTTAAACGTGGGATTGTGCTTATTATAATATCCCGAGGCGTTAAACGCGGATAATGGCCTGAAGCGTTATTACGCGGGTCCGTTCGGTTATATTATAGCTTGATGCGTTAAACGCATGCTTTGGACCAATGTGAAGTTTTATATGATAGCCTGAAGCGTTAAACGAGGGCTTTGAATCAACGTGGAATATTTATAATGGCCTCAAGCGTTATTACGCGAGTCCGCCTGCTTATATTATAGCATGATGCGTTAAACGCGGGCTCGGACCAATGTGAAATTTTATATGATAGCCCGATGCGTTAAACGCGGGCTCAATCAACGTGAAATATTTATAATGGCCTGAAGTGTTATTACGCGAGTCCTGTCGGTTATATTATAGCCTAATGCGTTAAACGCGGGCTCCGGACCAATGTGAAATTTTATATGATAGCCTCGATGCGTTAAACGCGGGCTCAATCAACGTGAAATATTTATAATGGCCTGAAGCGTTATTATGCGGGTCTATCTAGTTATAATATAGCTTGATGCGTTAACGCGGGTCCTGGACCAACGTGAAATTTTATATGATAGCCCGATACGTTAAACGCGGGTTTTGGATCCATGTGGATTATTTATATTATAGCCTGAAGCGTTATTATGTGGGTCCTGTCTAGTTATAATATAGCTTGATGCGTTAAACGCGGGTCCTGGACCAACGTGAAATTTTATATGATAGCCGATACGTTAAAGCGGGTTTTGGATCCATGTGGATTATTTATATTATAGCCTGAAGCGTGGAATGCGGGCATTGAAGGAACATGGAGTATTTTTATTCCGATCGATACATGAAACATCGATATGGGGGTAACGTGAAATATTGGTGAAGGTGTGGCAATTTTTGGAGGAAGAATGAAATATTTGAGAATTTATTTGTTGAATTTTTGAGTATAAGAGGATTTATGGAGAATTGGACACTTAAGTTGTGTCTCGGAGGTACTAGAGCCCTAACCTAGGATTAGAGGCTAGCTTAACGAGACTTTATCTCACCCCGTCGTGGGTTCGTTGTTTTTCAAACCCTTCGCCGCAACAATGAATGATCCGACCCGGAGGTAGTAGTATCGGAAGAGGATGGGGAGGTCATAGAGCCATCCGATGCGGAAGCGAGTCACCGGAGATATACGTGGATGAGCTGGTAGCCATAGATGATATGGTAACGGATAGTGATGACGAGGCTTAGGGTAGTTGGCCTATTGACTTTTGTGTGGTGTTTCCCTTTTGAACTATACCCGGCTTCGACCACCGGATCTTTTTGTAGTAGTGGTCATAGAAGCATGCGGTGGCCTCCGGAGCCTTAAGTTTGAGAGTTTTAAAGAATATGTATATATGTACATAAGTTTGTTTTTATCATCCCAAGTTATCGTAGCGTTGTTGTTTTATGTACGGGGATTGTTTTTGCTTCCGCGATGTATTTGTTGGCCTTTGGATCCTAGAGAATTGTACAGAGTTTATGGCCGAGGGGATGTTATCGAACTCGCTGGGTTCGGGTCGTGACATCCCGGTTTTAAGTGGTATCGAGCAAGGTTAGCTCGATCCAAGTTTGGACGAAATATGTAGTGATAAGGAGCGATGACTTGGGGATGGTTAGACGGAGAGACCCTAGGTGTTTACGCAAGTTAAACGCGTTATGCGGGGCATTTGAACATGCTCCGTGATTTGTATGATTGGTTGCTTCCGTGCTGATTGTTCGATGATTGATGTTGTTGTTGTTAAATCGTTCGGTCAAAAACGATTATTAGCTTTGTGCTAATTGTTGTGCTAAGCGTCCGAACCGCTAGACTCGAGTAGGTGATATAGATTTCTAATTCTTTGGTGGAATTATGTTGATTCAAGTGTTGTGAAAAGTAATGGAGATGGACAGCAGAGGTAGAGGTTCAAGAAGAGGTTCTAGGGGAGCTTTTAGCTCAAGAACTACTGTTAGGGAAGATTCCAGAGTGGATGGAGTCCTTAGGACTCTAGAGGAGACCGGAAATCTAATGGGTAAGCGAGACTCAAGAATGAGCTGCAGCTATTACCCGAGCCGCCGAGGCTGCTTGTTCTTCGCTGCTACTACTCGCTGCTCATGGGGTAAATGTGAACCAGTGGAATGATATTGGAAATGGACAGATGCATCGGCTAGTAGAGCAGTTCTTGAAGTTGAATGCGTGCGAAGTTTTTGGAAAGGGTGATCCTGGAGTTGCATCTCATTGGATAGAAGATTTGGAGAAAGCGTTTGAGGTTTTGGGTTGTACAGAGGAGGAGAAAGTAACCTTGGCGAGTGTATCGGCTTCGAGGATATGGCCGGTGATTAGTGGAAGGCCACCAAAGGAAGAGTTTTCCTGGAGGGCGCAACCCCGAATTGACTGTCTTCACGAAGTCTTTAACGGGAAGTATTTCTCTAAAGCGCTCGAGAACAGTAAGATGATAGAATTTCGGTAAGCTCGCCGGGAATCGGATGACAATCGATCGGTATGAGCGAGTTTTCAAGATTATTGAAGTATGCACCCGGAATGGTGGAAAATCCCTTTGGACAGAGCAAGAAGGTTCCGGGACGGATTGAGGCCGGAACTTCGTAGTCGATTAATCCTGCTGAACCCGAGGGATTATGATGAGTTTGAGCGGGGTCGGATAGTCGAGCGGGACATGAAAGAGAGGGCTGCCGCATCCGGATCGCGGTTCATGCCGGCTAGAGACAATCGCCGGTTGACAAGAGGCCAATGATGGGAAACCGACGTTTCGTCCCTCCAATTAGGAGAAATAATGGGAAATCGGTGTACCGGTCAATCGAAGCTGTAGACTCTTTGGAAGGAGGCACGAGAACGGGCCTTACCCGAGCGGGATAGGAGCATGCTTCGAGATGTGGCAAATTTGATCATCGAGATAAGGAATTGCCTAGAGCAAGCCCTAAAACCTCGATTTCAGCCCCAAAGACCCCGGGCAAGACCTCGGATAGGGGCTGCTTCCGGAATAATCGGGATCGGACCGCCCGGCGCAAGGGGAGAGTGTATGCGGTGGCGCGCAATGAGACCGAGAATGCGCCTGGCGTGATTACAGGTGCACGGTCTCCCTATGTGATCATGCTTGCATATGCTTTATTTGATTCGGAGCATCACACTCCTTTGTGTTCGTGCAATTTGTGGAGTTAGTTGGAATTGAGTTAAAACTCGCTAGAAGTAATGCTGCACGTAACTACACCCTTAAAGGATAAAATATTGGTTACCTTAGGGTGTATTGGATGTAAGATAGTCATTGGCGGTAGAGAAGAGCTGATAGACCTAGCAATTTTGACTATGTATGACTATGATGTGATAATTTGAATGGATTGGCTGGGAAAACAAAAGGCTGTTTTTGACTATGGTAGCGGGGGTGATCCAATTTAATCCGATTGGTCATCCTAGATATGATTTTATGGAAAGTCGAGGAGGAATTTCGATTCCCCTAATCTCGTCACTTGGAAGTGACTAAGTTGTTAAACGAAGGATGCCAAGGGTATTTGGCTGCTGTGGTGGATTCGTTGATTGAAGGGCCGAGGCAAGAGGATATAGCCGTGGTGCATGATTATCCCGAGGTCTTTCCTCAAGAATTACGGGATTGCCACCCGAAAGGGAAGTAGAGTTCGTAATTGAGTTAGCACTAGGGATAGAACCGATCTCCAAAGCGCCCTATAGAATGTCCCTCTCGAAATTGGAGGAATTGAAGGTTCAAATGCAAGAGTTACTGGATAAAAGATTTATCCGCCCCGGTGCATCGCCGTGGGGAGCGCCGATCGTTTGTGAGGAAGAAGGACGGGTCATTGTGATTATGCATTGACTATCGGCAGTTGAATCAAGTAACTATTAAGAACAAGTATCCGTTGCCAAGGATAGATGACTTGTTCGATCAACTGCAAGGGGCTGCGGTGTTTTCTAAGATCGAATTAAGGACGGGCTACCATCAACTAAGGATTAAGAAGGAGGACATACCGAAGACCGCATTCCGTACCGGATACGGGCATTATGAGTTTACGGTTATACCGTTTGGATTGACGAATGCCCCAACTGCTTTTATGGATATGATGCATCGGGTGTTCGGAGAATTTCTGGACCAATTTGTCATCGTGTTTATCGATGATATCATGGTGTATTCGAAGAGCCCGGAGGAACATGAGCACCATCTAAGCATCGTGCTACGAACCTTAAGAGAGCACTCTCTCTATGCCAAATTTAGCAAGTGTGAGTTTTGGCTCGATCGGGTAGCATTTCTTGGACATATCGTCTCTCGGAGATGGGATCTCGATAGACTCGGCGAAAATTGAGACCGTGGTGAATTGGCCAAGACCGACATCGATCACGGAGGTTCGAAGTTTTCTTGGTTTGGCGGGATACTATTGACGATTTGTAGAAAAGTTCTCTTCGATAGCTATTCCGTTGACGCAGTTAACGAAGAAGGAAACTTGCTATGAATGGACAGATAAGTGCGAGAGAAGTTTCCAAGAACTGAAGCATAGGTTGACGACAAGCACCCGATTCGACGATACCATCCGGTCCCTGGAGGATTTGGGAATTATAGCGATGCTTCGCTAAAAGGACCTGGAATGTGTATTAATGCAACATGGTAGGGTGGTTGCCTATGCGTCACGATAGTTGAGGTCTCATGAATTGAAATACCCAACTCATGATCCGGAGCTTACAGCGATTGTTTTTGCGTTGAAAATTTGGAGGCATTATTTGTGGGGAGAAAAATTTCAAATCTACACGGACCATCAAAATCAAGTACTTGTTCTCCTAGAAAGAGCTGAATGTGAGGCAAGCGTCGTTAGATGGGATTGTTGAAGGACTACGGCTGTGATATTTTATATCATCCTGGGAAAGCGAATATGGTAGCGGATGCTCTTAGTCGCAAATCGAGCATTGCGCATTTGATGGTGGAGGAGTGGACCTTACTTGAAGAGTTGAGAGATTCGAAGTTAAGTTCGAGGTTTGCAATCTCTCAAGTCTACTAGCAACTCCGAAAATTGATCCGGAGATTCGGGCGAGAATTAAGGCATTGCAGTTGGTAGATCCCGACATCCGGAAAATTTTAGAGATGGATGCAACCAAGAGAAAACTTGAATTTCAAGTGGCCGAGGACGGAATCTTGAAGTTCCGTGGACGTTTGGGTGTCCCTAATGATGAAGAACTTAAGGAGTAGATTTTGTCGAAGCTCACTAAAGCAGCTATAGTGTGCATCCGGGTAGCACCAAGATGTATCGGAATCTACGCCAGCATTATTGGTGGAATAGAATGAAAATAGATGTGGCTAAACATGTGGCTAAATATTTAACGTGCCAACAAGTAAAGGCACAACATTGCAAGCTTGGAGGATTACTTCGATCACTGGAGATTCCCGATCGGAAATGAGAGCATGTGATCATGGATTTGATTATGGGACTACCGAGGAGCCAGAGAGGGCATGATTCGATTTGGGTAGTCGTCGACAGATTGAAGAAATCTGCACATTTTTTCGGCAAGGCGAAAGGATTTCGCAATGGAAAGGTACGCTGAATTGTATATGCGCCGGATAGTTCGGCTGCATGGAGTTCCAATAACGATTACGTCGAACGAGGGACCCTAAGTTCACCTGCAACTTTTTGAAAAAGTCTTCGGAATGCAATGGGGACCTAAGTGCGAGTATAGCACCGCATATCATCCCCACACACGTACGGACAATCGGAGAGGACAATACGTACACTTGAGGACATGTTGCGAGCATGTGTGACATCCCGTATTCCGACCTTTTTCGACGCTTTGAATAAATGAAAGATCTCGTTGATGTATTTCAGCTAATTCTCACTCTGAATTGATCCCTCTTGAGCAGACTAACCAAATGGGAATGGCTAGCTAGGAAATTCAAGTACGTAGACCTAAGAACTTGATCCTGGATTGACTCTTTGGCCATGAAAATTGTCGAGAGAATATTTTGAACCAATATAGGCCGATCCTAGAATGATTAAGGAATGATTTGGATAACACCCTATGCTTGGATCACGGGTGATTCCGTTTGACCTTATATGGGTTTCGAACGTCCCCGAATTATTTCTAACAATCGTGTCCATCGGGACTAGTGATTAACCCTCGCAATTGAATGACAACCAAAGTCGCCATGGCTCAAGAAATTCTTAAACGTGATATTAATCACGGGTGGATACGCGTAACTTCTAAAAGTCGCCCGTTAGTTTGAGATACGCTGAAATTTCAATTGATCGAGATTGATTGAGATTGATCGAGAATCGGACTTCGAAATTTGACGTTGGCCCTTTAGGGGTTCGAATAATTAAATTTTGGACGTTTCCTCATCCGGAGTACAATTACTTTGCGGTTCGCCTCAAAAGGTTCAGAAAAATAAAATTTGGACCTGGATATGGGAAAAGACCCATTTACCCTTGGAAAATATCCAATTTTTCACTTTGGCCAAGGGGCATTTTGGTCAATTTAGCCCATGGCCGAATTTGACTAGTCTTTGTGGGGGGGGATTACTTTTTGCCCTTCTTGACCTTGGAAACCCCAAAAATATCTAGCCAAATTATTATCATAACCTTATACTACTAAATTTTGGTTTTCTTCTCCAAAAATTCAAGAAAATACACTCTCTCTAGCTCACTCTCTCCCCTTGGCCGAGATTCCTCTATCCCCCACCTCCATTGCCAAAAATTTTCCAAGCCCTCGCCGGATTTACCTTGGATCGCTGGAGCTCAACCACCACCGTGAACCACCTTGGACCGTCGGATCTTGTGGGTTTTAGCCGAGCAAGGGAGTTGCGGAGCCGCCGGTTGGCACCAAGATTCTTCACCTGTTTCTTGCCGAAAAACTTGCTAAAATAGTGGTAAGTTGGTTCGTAATCTTAGATTAGGTATCTACGGTGCTAATAGACTTGGGATTGAGTAGATTTGGGTGAAATATTGATAATTTTTGCCCATGTTTATGCCTTGGCCGAGAATGAGAGGGAGAGGAGAGAGAAAAGTTGGTGTTCTTCAATGAACAGTAATTTCTCATGATTAATAATGGAGGGCTAGGATTTGATCTTGACTTTTATGCTTTAATCCAACGGCCCACATTGAATCTTGTTTGGGAAGGTTGATCCGACGGACGAGATTAATTCCTGCTATATTATTGATTAATTGGATGGTGGAGGTTAAGTGTACGTTAGTATAGTATAATTATATCGTACGTATTAAATGCCACATTAGTAAAGTATAATTGTACGGTACGTATTAATTGTACGTTAGTCTAATTTTGATCAGTTGCAGTTCTTAATTGCTAAGTTAGCATAATAAATTTTGTGTGGCGTAGATTAATTTTTGGTGGTAGCATAAATTAATCGTGTGGCCCGATTGGTTGACGGCTTGAGTGCGATTTAATCGGGTGGTCCCGATTTATCGAATAATTAACGTGAGCGAATCACGTGGTCCCGGCCGAATTTTTATTCGATATAATTTAAATCGAGTGGTCTCGATTGGGGAATTGAGGAGAATTAGAAAGATCATGTGGTCCCGATCTTTATTGGAAAAAGTTTGGATGAGGTCGTATTGTCTCGATATGCTAATCAAGAAATTTAACAAAATCATGTTGCTAAGAGTGATCGATTGGAAGGTTTTGTGGATCGTGTGGTATGGGACGATCGATTGAGAAATTATTGTGGTATAAGGTCGGTATGAGAAATAAACCGAGTGGAATTGAAGAATTATAGCCTAAGGCGTTATGACGCGGGCTCTATTGTTATTATTTACCCCGAGGCGTTAAACGCGGGGTTATGAATATTATTTATCCCGAGGCGTTAAACGCAGGAGATTAACCTGAGGCGTTATTACGCGGGTTACAAGAACTCCGAGGAGTTATTACGTGGGTCCGACTATATAATGGCCTCGAGGCGTTATTACGCGGTCGGCCCGGGCTATAATATAGCATGATGCGTTAAACGCGGGTTCTAGATCAACGTGAAATTTTGTTTGATAGCCTGATGCGTTTAACGCGGGCTTTGGATCCACGTGGAATATTTATATTATGGCCCGATGCGTTAAACGCGAGCTCTAGAGCACGTGGAATATTTTATTGAAAGTCCGAGGCGAGGAACGTCGATATGGGAGTAATGTAGAATATTTGTGAAGGTGTGGGAATTTTCAGAGAAAGAATTAAATTTTCTGGAATTTAATTGTGGAATTTTTTTGTTGAAAGAAGGATTGTTGGAAATTGTTCACCGAGGACGTGTCTAGAGGCACTAGAGCCCTAACCTAGGGTTATGGGCTTTCTTACCGAGATTTTATCTCACCCCGTTGTGGGCTTTCTTTTTTGAGAACCTCCGTCGCAACAATGAACGACCCGCCTTGAAGGTTCGGGATCCCGCGGGACATGGAAACCGTGGTGACAGAGTATCTAGTAGGAGATGGCAAGGTGTATTATAGGCACATTACTACCATTTGGGTGGACATCGGAGAGCTTTTTTGGAAGACCCACACATATGTGGCATGGACGTACCGCCACGGAGATTTATCAAGCAGGTCCGCCGAGAGGATTCGACATTCCCTACAATGGAGTTGGGGAGTGGGACCCTACTATTGCTGCACCTCCAAATGGCGTTGTGGTGCATCTTGACGGTGGTCCCGATGATCCTAACTACTCGTAGTCCGATCCAGAGGTAGTAGTACCGGATGAGGATGGGGAGATCATAGAGCCATCGATGTAGAGCGATCACCCGAGATGGACGTGGACGAGTCGTGACAGCCATAAATGATATGGTAACGGATAGTGATGATGAGGCTTAGGGTAGTTGGCCTCTCGTCCTTTTGAGTAGTGTTTTGTTTTGAGAGTGTAGTAGGCTTCGACCACTAGATCTTTTTGTAGTACGTGGTCATAGGCTTGCATGCAGTGGCCTTGAAGCCTTAGGTTCGGAAAGTTGTAAAGACTATGTATATATGTACATAAGTTTATTTTTTTTACCATTCGAAGTTATTGTTGTTTCGTTGTTTTTGTACGGATATTGTTTTTGCTTCCGCGATGTATTTGTTGGCCTTTGGATCTTGGAGAATTGTATAGAGTTTATGGCCGTAGGGGGATGTTATCGAACTCGCCGGGTTCGGGTCGTGACATCCCCATTTAAGTGGTATCGGAGCGAGGTCGCTCGATGCAAGTTTGGACGAAATATGGAGTGATAAGGAGCGATGACTTTGGGATGGTTAGATAGAGAGACCTTAGGTGTTTACGCGTGTTAAACGCGTTATGTAGGGCATTTGAACATGCTCCCGTGATTTGTATGATTGGTTGCTTCCGTGCTGATTGTTCGATGTTTGATGTTGTTGTTGTTAAATCATTCAATCGAAATGATTATTAGCTTTGTGCTAATTGTTATCTTAAGCCGTGTGAAACTGCTATACTTGAATAGATGGCATAGGTTTCTAATTCTTTGGTGGAATTATTTTGATTCGGGTGTTGTGAAAAGTAATGGAGATGGACAATAGTGGTAGAGGTTTTAGAGGAAGTTCTAGAAGAGGTTCAAGAAGAGGTTCCAAGAGAGCTTCTAGCTCAAGGACTACGGTTAGGGAGGATCCAAGAGTGGATGGAGTCCTCGTGGCTCTAGAGGAGATTGAAAATGTAATGGGTAGCGAGACTCAAGAACGAGCTGCAGCCTATTGCCCAAGCCGCCGAGGCGCTATTGCCGCTGCCGCTGCGCTGCCGCCCAAGGAGTAAATGTGAACTAAGGAAATGATAATGGAAATAGACAAATGCCATAGCTGGTGGAACAGTTTTGAAGTTGAAACCAGCGAAGTTTACTTGGAAAAGGTGATCCAGACCGGTCCTCGTTGGATAGAGGATTTGGAGAAAGCATTTGAAGTATTGGGTTGTACCGAAGAGGAGAAAGTGACCTTGGCGGTATATCGCCCGTGGATACGGCCGGTGATTGGTGGAAGGCCACAAAAGGAAGAGTTTTTCCGGAGGGCGCGGCCTTGAATTGGGCAGTCTTCTAGAAGTCTTCAACGGAAAATATTTCTCCGAGACTCGCTCAAGAGCGAGAAAATGTTAGAATTTCAGCAGCTCCGCTTGAATTACATGACTATTGATCGGTATGAGGCAGAGTTTTCAAGATTGTCAAAGTATGCGCCAAGAATGGTGGAGAATCCTTTAGACAGAGCGAGAAGGTTCAGGGACGGATTGAGGCCTGAGCTACGTAGTCGGTTGATCTTGCTAAACTTGAGGGACTATGATGAACCGTATGAGCGGGGTTAGATGGTCGAGCGGAACATGAAAGAGAGGGCTGCCGCATCCTGGATCGCGGTTCATGCCGTAAGGGACAACCGCCAATTTGGCAAGAGGCCAATGATGGGAAATAGGCACTTCGTCCCTCCAATTAGGAGAAATAATAGGAAATCGGTGTACCAGTCCAATCGAAATTGCAGGCTACGTGGAAGGAGGCACGGGAACGAGCCTTTCCCGAGCGGGGACGGGGCGTGCTTCAAATGTGAAAAATTTGATCATCGGATAAAGGAACCCCCAGAGCAAGCCCGAGGACCTCGATTTCAGCCCCAAAGACCCCAGGCAAGACCTCATAGTGGAGCAGCTCCACGGAATAATTAGAACCGACCACCATCACAGAGGGAGTGTATGCGGTGGCGCGCAATGAGGCAAAGAATGCGCCGGGCGTGATCACAGTACGGTATTCTAATGTGATCATGCTGCATATGCTTTATTTGACTCGGAGCGTCGCACTCTTTTGTGTCGCACGTTTGTGGAATTAGTCGGGATTGCGTTAAAACCGCTAGAAGTAATACATACGTAATTACACCCTTAAAGGATAAAGTACTCTGGTTACCTTAGGATGTTCAGGATGTAAGATAGTCATTGGTGGTAGAGAAGAATTAATAGACCTGGCAGTTTTGACCATGCATGATTATGATGTGATAATTAGAATGGATTGGCTGTGAAAGCAAAGAGCATTTTTGACTATGGTAGCAGGGTGATCCAATTTAATCGATTGGTCATCCTAGATATGAATTTGTGGGAAGTTGAGGAGGAATCTCGATTTCCCTAATCTCAAATCCTTGGAAGTGACTAAGTTGTTAAACGAAGGATGCCAAGGATATTTGGCTGCTGTGGTGGATTTGTCGATTGAAGGACCAATGCTAGAGGATATAGGCGTGGTGCGTGATTATTCCGATGTCTTTTCTCAAGAATTGCTGGGATTGCCACCGAAAGGGAAGTAGAGTTCGTGATTGAGGTAGCACTAGGGACAGAATCGATCTCCAAGGCACCCTACAGAATATCCCTATCGAATTGAAGGAGTTAAAAGTTCGGATGCAAGAGCTACTTGGACAAAGGATTTATCCGCCCCGGTGCATAGCCGTAGGGAGCGCCCGATTACTATTTATGAGGAAGAAGGACGGGTCATTGCGATTATGCATTAACTATCGACAGTTGAATCAAGTCACTATCAAGAACAAGTATCCATTGCCAAGGATAGATGACTTGTTCGATCAACGCAAAGGGCTGCGGTGTTTTCTAAGATCGACTTGAGAACGGGCTACCATCAACTAAGGATTAAGAAGGAGGACATACCAAAGATCGCATTTCGTACCGGATATAGGCATTATGAATTTACAGTTATGCCGTTTAGATTGACGAATGCCCCAACCGCTTTGATGGATATGATGCATCGAGTGTTTAGAGAATTCTTGGATAAGTTTGTCATCGTATTTATCAATGATATTTTGGTATACTCGAAGAGCGTGGAAGAACATGAACGACATCGAGCATCATTCTACGGACTTTAAGAGAGCACTCTCTATATGTTAAGTTTAGCAAGTGTGAGTTTTGGCTCGATCGAGGTAGCATTTCTTGGACATATCGTCTCTGGAAATGGAATTTCAGTAGACCCGGCGAAAATTGAGACCGTGGTGAATTGGCCAAGACCGACATCGATTACGGAGGTTCGGAGTTTTCTGGGTCTAGCGGGATATTATTGACGATTTGTGGAAAAGTTCTATTCGATAGTTATTCCATTGACACACCTAACGAAGAAGGAAACTTGCTTTGAATGGACGAGATAAGTGTGAGAGGAGTTTCCAAGAACTGAAGCATAGGTTGACGACAGCACCGGTTTTGACGATACTATCCGGTCCGGGAGGATTTGAGATTTATAGCGATGCTTCGCTAAAAGGACCGAGATGCGTATTAATGCAACATGGCAGGGGTGGTTGCCTATGCGTCGCGACAGTTGAGGCCTCATGAATTGAACTACCCAACGCATGATCCGGAGCTTGCAGCGATTGTTTTTGTGTTAAAGATTTGGAGGCATTATTTGTGGGGAGAAAAATTTCAAATCTACACAGACCATCAAAGTCTCAAGTATTTGTTCTCCCGAAAGAAGCTGAATATGAGGCAGCGTTGTTGGATGGAATTATTGAAGGATTACGATCGTGATATTTTATATCACCCTAGGAAAGCGAATTAGGTAGGGGATGCTCTTAGTAAAAAATCGAGCATTGCGCATTTGATGGTGAAGGAGTGCACCTTACTTGAAGAGTTGAGAAATTCAGAGTTTAAGTTCGAGGTTTGCAATCTCTAAAGCCTACCGGTAACTCCGAGAATTGATCCAGAGATTCGGGCGAGAATTAAGGCATTGGAGTTGGTGGATCCCGACATCCAGAAAATTTTAGAGATGGATGCAACCAAAAGGAAACCCGAATTCCAAGTGGCCTAGGAAGGAATCTTGAAATTCCGTGGACGTCTATGTGTCCCAAATGATGAGGAGCCCGGGGAGAAAATTTTGTCGAAGCTCATCGAAGTAGTTACGGTGTGCATCCAGGTAGCACCAAGATGTATTAGAATTTGCGTCGCATTGCGGTGGAATGGAATGAAGGTTGATGTGGCTAAGTGTTTGACGTGCCAACAAGTAAAGGCGCAACATTGCAAGCCTGGAGGATTACTTAGACTGCTAGAGATTCCCGAGTGAAAATGGGAACACGTTACCATGGATTTTGTTATGGGACTACCGAGGAGCCAGAGAGAGCATGATTCTATTTGGGTAGTCGTCGATAGATTGATGAAGTCTCGCACATTTTTCGCGGTGCGAAAGAATTTCGCAATGGAAAAGTATGCTTTGAGTTGTATATGCGCCGAGATAGTTCGATTGCATGGAGTTCCGATTACAATTACTTCGGACAGAGATCCCAAGTTCACCGCAACCTTTTGGAAAAGTCTTGAGAATGCTATGGGAACCCAAGTGCAGTATAGCACCGCGTATCATCCCTAGATAAACGGACAATCGGAGAGGACAATACTGACACTTGAGGACATGTTGCGAGCATGTGTGATAGATTTTAAAGGACGTTGGGAAGAACGATTTACATCTAGTCCAGTTCGCCTCCAACAATAGCTTCCAAAGAGAGTATCGGAATGGCGCCATTTGAAGCGTTGTATGGCGAGCTTGCGTAACTCCGATATGTTGGGATGAAGTTGGCGAGAGAAGTATAACGGGACCGAGCTAGTTCAAGCAATCTATTGAGGCGGTGAAAGTGATTAGAGAAAGGCTAAAGACCGCCCAAAATCGTCAAAAGAGTTATGTGGATAGACGACGTAGACCTTTGGAATTCCAGGTGGGAGACCATGTTTCCTGAAAGTGTCGCCAATGCGAGGATTATCTAGATTTGGGAAGAAAGGAAAATTGAGTCCGAGATACGTAGGCTCATTTGAAATCTTGGAACGGATTTGGACGTTGGCCTATCGACTCGCTCTTGCCGCCGAACTTGTCCCAAGTTCATAATATCTTCCACGTGTCTATGTTGAGGAAATACGAGCCGGACCCAATCCATGTGCGGGATCATAAAGTTGTGGGAGCAGATGAAAGGATATCTTACGTGGAAAGACCGGTCGCGAATAGAAGACGAGAAAAGTGCAAGTTTTGAGGAACAAGATAATTCCACCGGTGAATGTGATATGGGAGCACCACGGAACCGAAGGGGTAACCTGGGAAAATGAAGAAACAAAGAGGCAACAGCACCCCCATTTGTTTGAATAGTTAAGTTTGTTGTAAATTTCGAGGACGAAATTTCTGTAAGGGGAAGAATTATGACATCCTGTATTCGACCTTTTTCGAAACTTTGAATAAATGAAAAGTCTCGTTCATATATTTCAGCTAATTCTCACTCTAATTGATCCCTGTTGAGCAAGGAGCTAACCAAATTGGAATGGCTAGCTAGGAAATTCAAGTACGTGGATCTAAGAACTTGATCCCTGGATTGACTCTTTGGCCATGAAAATTGTCGAGAGAATATTTTGAACCAATATAGGCCGATCCTAGAATGATTAAGGAACGATTTCGATAACACCCTATGCTTGGATCACGGGTGATTCCGTTTGACCTTGTATGGGTTTTGAACGACCTTGAGGACCTTTAGGGGTTCCAATAATTAAATTTTGGACGTTTCCTCATCCGGAGTACAATTAATTCGTGATTCGCCCCAAAAGGTTCGGAAAAATAAAATTTGGACTGGATATGGGAAAAGACCCATTTACCCTTGGAAAATATCCAATTTTTCACTTTGGCCAAGGGGCATTTTGGTCAATTTATCCCATGGCCGAATTTGACTAGTCTTTGTGGGGGGGATTACTTTTTGCCATTCTTGACCTTGGAAACCCCAAAAATATCTAGCCCAATTATTATCATAACCTTATACTACTAAATTTTGATTTTCTTCTCCAAAAATTCAAGAAAACACACTCTCTCTAGCTCACTCTCTCCCCCACCTCCATTGCCAAAACTTCTCCAAGTCCTCGCCGGATTTACCTTGGATCGCCGGAGCTCAACCACCACCGTGAACCACCTTGGACCGCCCGATCTTGTGGGTTTTAGCCGAGCAAGGGAGTTGCTGGAGCCGCCGGTTGGAACCAAGATTCTTCACCTGTTTCTCGCCGGAAAACTTGCTAAAATAGTGGTAAGTTGGTTTCTAATCTTACATTAGGTATCTACGGTGCTAATAGACTTGGGATTGAGTAGATTTGGGTGAAAAATTGATAGTTTTTGCCCATGTTTATGCCTTGGCCGAGAATGAGAGAGAGAGGAGAGAGAAAAGATGGTGTTCTTCAATGAATAGTGATTTCTCAAGATTAATAATGGAGGGCTAGTATTTGATCTTGACTTTTATGCTTTAATCTAACGGCCCACATTGAATCTTGTTTGGGAAGGTTGATCCGACGGCCAAGATTAATTCCTGCTATATTATTGATTAATTGGATCGTGGAGATTAAGTGTACGTTAGTATAGTATAATTGTATTGTACGTATTAAATGCCACGTTAGTATAGTATAATTGTACGGTATGTATTAATTGTACGTTAGTCTAATTTCGATCGTACGGCGAGTTATTAATTGCTACATTAGCATAATAAATTTTGTGTGGCGTAGATTAATTTTTGGTGGTAGCATAAATTAATCGTGTGGCCCAATTGGTTGATGGCTTGAGTGCGATTTAATCGGGTGGTCCCGATTTATCGGATAATTAACGTGAGCGAATCACGTGGTCCCGATCGAATTTTTATTCGATATAATTTAAATCGAGTGTTCTCGATTGGCGAATTGAGGAGAATTAGAAAGATCGTGTGGTCCCGATCTTTATTGGAAAAAAGTTTGGATGAGATCGTCTGGTCTTGATCTACTAATCAGGAAATTTAGCAAGATCACGTGGCTAAGAATGATCGATCGGAAGGTTTTGTGGATCGTGTGGTATCGGACGATCTATTGAGAAATTATTGTGGTATAAGGTCGTTTCGAGAAATAAACCGAGTGGAATTGAAGAATTATAGCCTCGAGGCGTTATGACGCGAGCACTATTGTTATTATTTACCCCGAGGCGTTAAATGCGGGGTTATGAATATTATTTATCCCGAGGCGTTAAACGCAGGATATTAACCCGAGGCGTTATTACGCGGGTTATAGTGACCGATGCGTTATTACGTGGGTCCGGACTATATAATGGCTTGAGGCGTTGTTACGCGGTCATCTCGAGTTATAATATAGCCCGATACGTTAAATGCGGGCTTTGGACCAACGTGGAATTTTATTTGATAGCTTGATGCGTTAAATGTGGGTTTTGGATCCACGTGGAATATTTATATTATGGCACGATGCGTTAAACGTGGGCCCTAGAGCATGTGAAATATTTTATTGAAAGTCGAGGCGGGAACCCCGATATGGGAGTAACGTAGAATATTTGTGAAGGTGTGGGAATTTTCGGAGAAAGAATGAAATTTTCTGGAATTTAATTGTGGAATTTTTTGGTTGAAAGAAGGATTGTTGGAAATTGTTCACCGAGGACATGTCTGGAGGCACTAGAGCCCTAACCTAGGGTTAGGGGCCTTCTTCGAGATTTTATCTCACCCCGTCGTGGGCTCTCTTTTTTCGGACCCTCCGTCGCAATAATGAACGACTCGCCTCGAAGGTTCGGGATCCCACGGGACATGGAAACCGTGGTGACAGAGTATCTAGTAGGAGAGGACAAGGTGTATTATAAGCACGTTACTACCATTTTGGACACCGGAGAGCTTTTTTGGAAGACCCACACATATGTGGCATGGACGTTCCGCCACGAGATATTTATTAGTAGGTCCGCCGAGAGGATTCGACATTCCCTACGTTGGAGTTGAGGAGTGGGACCCTACTATTGCTGCACCTCCGAGATGGCGTTGTGGTGCATCCGGCCGGTGGTCCCGATGATCCTAACTACTCATAGTCCGACCCGGATGTAGTAGTACCGGAGGAGGATGGGGAGATCATAGAGCCATCTCGATGTAGAACGATCACCCGAGATGGACGTGGACGAGTTGGCAGCCATAAATGATATGGTAACGGATAGTGATGATGAGGCTTAGTGTAGTTGGCCTCTTGACCTTTTGAGTAATGTTTTGTTTTGAGAGTGTAGTAGGCTTCGACCACTAGATCTTTTTGTAGTACGTGGTCACAGGCTTGTACAATGGCCTCCGAAACCTTAGGTTTGGAAAGTTGTAAAGACTATGCATATATGTACATAAGTTTTTTTTTTACCATCCCAAGTTATCATAGTTTCGTTGTTTATGTACGGAGATTGTTTTTGCTTCCGCGATGTATTTGCTGGCCTTTGGATCTTGGAGAAATGTACGAGTTTATTGCCGGAGGGGATGTTATCGAACTCATTTGGGTTCGTGTCGTAACAGCATGTGTGATAGATTTTAAAGGACGTTGGGAAGAAACGATTTACATCTAGTCCGGTTCGCCTCCAACAATAGCTTCCAAGAGAGTATCGGAATGGCACCATTTGAAGCGTTGTATGGCGAAGCTTGCGGAACTCCGATATGTTGGGATGAAGTCGGCGAGAGAAGTATAACGGGACGAGCCGGTTCAGCAATCTATTGAGGCGGTGAAAGTGATCAGAGAAAAGGCTAAAGACTGCCCAAAATCGTCAAAAGAGTTATGTGGATAGACGACATAGACCTTTGAAATTTCAGGTGGGAGACCATGTTTTCTTGAAAGTGTCGCCAATGCGAGGATTATCTAGATTTGGGAAGAAAGGAAAATTGAGTCCGAGATACGTAGGCTCATTTGAAATCTTGGAACGGATTTGGACGTTGGCCTATTGACTCGCCTTGCCGCCGAACTTGTCCCAAGTTCATAATATCTTCCACGTGTCTATGTTGAGGAAATACGAGCCGGACCCAATCCATGTGCAGGATCATCAAGTTGTGGGAGCAGATGAAAGGATATCTTACGTGGAAAGACCGGTGCGAATAGAAGACGAGAAAAGTGCAAGTTTTGAGGAACAAGATAATTCCACCGGTGAATGTGATATGGGAGCACCACGGACCCGAAGGGGTAACCTGGGAAAATGAAGAAACAAAGAGGCAACAGCACCCCCATTTGTTTGAATAGTTAAGTTTGTTGTAAATTTCGAGGATGAAATTTTTGTAAGGGGGGAAGAATTATGACATCCCGTATTCCGACCCCTTTTGAAACTTTGAATAAATGAAAGGTCTCGTTGATGTATTTCAGCTAATTCTCACTTAGAATTAATCCTCTTAAGCGGACTAGCCAAATGGGAATGGCTAGCTAGGAAATTCAAGTACGTGGACCTAAGAACTTGATCATGGATTGACTCTTTGGTCATGAAAATTGTCGAGGGAATATTTTGGACCAATATAGGCCAATCCTAAAATGATTAAGGAACGATTTGGATAATACCCTAAGCTTGGATCACGGGTGATTCCGTTTGACCACGTATGGGTTCCGAACGTCCCTGAATTATTTCTAACGATCGTGTCCATTGGGATTAGTGATTGACCATCGCAATTCAATGACAATCAAAGTCGCCATGGCTTAAGAAATTCTTAAATGTGATATTAATCATGGGTCGATACTCGTAACTCCTAAAAACCGCCCGTTAGTTTGAGATACGCTGAAATTTCAATTGATTGAGATTGATCGCTAATTGGACTTCGAAATTTGACGTCGACCTTCATGGGTTCCAATAATTAAATTTTGGACGTTTCCTCATCCAAGTGTACGAGTTCTTTGCGGTTCGCCCCAAAGGTTTAGAAAAATAAAATTTGGACTAGATATGGGAAATGACCCATTTAACCTTGAAAAAATATCCAATTTTTTACTTTGGCCAATGGGCATTTTGATCAATTTACCCCATGGCCGAATTTGACTAGTCTTTGTGGGGGGGAATTACTTTTTGCCCTTCTTGACCTTGGAAACCCCAAAAATATCTAGCCCAATTATTATCATAACATTATACTACTAAATTTTGGTCTTCTTCTCCAAAAATTCAAGAAAACACTCTCTCTAGCTCACTCTCTCCCCTTGGCCGAGATTCCCTCTCTCCCCCCACCTCCATTGCCAAAAATTTTCCAAGCCCTCGTTGGATTTGCCTTAGACCGCCCGGAGCTCAAGCACCACCGTGAACCACCTTGGACCGCCGGATCTTGTAGGTTTTAGCCGAGCAAGGGAGTCGCCAGAGCCACTGGTTGGAACCAAGATTTTTCACCCGTTTGTAGCCGGAAAACTTGCTAAAATAGTGGTAAGTTGGTTCCTAACCTTAAATTAGGTATCTAGGTTGCTAATAGACTTGAGATTGAGTAGATTTGAGTGAAAAATTGATTGTTTTTGCCCATTTTCATGCCTTGGCGGAGAATGAAGGTTAGAGGAGAGAGAAAAGATGGTGTTCTTCAATGAATAGTGCTTTTGCATGATTGTTTATGGAGGGCTAGGATTTGATCTTGACTTTCATGATTTAATCCGACGGCCCATATTGAATCTTGTTTGGGAAGCTTGATCCGACGGCCGAGATTAATTCCTGCTATATTATTGATTAATTGGATGGTGGAGATTAAGTGTACGTTAGTATAGTATAATTATATCGTACGTATTAAATGCCACGTTAGTATAGTATAATTGTACAATGCGTATTAATTGCTACGTTAGTATTATTTCGATCGTGTAGGCGTAGATTAATTTTTGTAGTGACAAAATTAATCATGTGGCCCGATTGGCCATTGGTCTTGTGTGACCTAATCGGGTGGTCCCGATTTATTAAAGCTCTAACGTGAGTGAATCACGTGGTTCCGATCGAGTGTCCGCGCAGTATAATTTAATCTAGTGGTCTTGATTGGACAATTGAGGAAAATTAGAAAGATCTTGAGGTCCCGATCTTTTGTTGGAGAAAAATTGAGAAGATCGTGTGGTTCCGATCTATCGATAGAGGAAATTGGTGAGATCGGGTGGTCTCGATCTACTAATCAGGAAATTTAGCAGGGTCACGTGGGGAAGATTGATCGATCAAAAGGATTAAAGTGATCATGTGGTATCGACAAGCGATCGGGGAATTATTGTGGTATATGGTCTTAACGAAATAAAAGAGAGGAAATGTGGGATTTTTACCCTAAGGCATTATGACGCGGGGTTCGTATTTTGTAAGACCATATTTTGCCCGAGGCGTTATGACGCGGGCTCGGTTATTATTATTTTACCCCGAGGCGTTAAACGCAGGATTGTGCTTATTATAATATCTTGAGGCGTTAAACGCGGGATAGTGGCCTGAAACATTATTACATGGGTTTGTCTAGTTATATTATAGCCCTGATGCGTTAAACGCGGGCTCTGGACCAATGTGGAATTTTATATGATAGCCGATGTGTTAAACGTGGGCTTTGAATCAACGTGGAATATTTATAATGGCCGAAGCGTTATTACGCAGTGCGTCTAGTTATATTATAGCCCGATGCGTTAAACGCGGGCTCTCGGACCAATGTGAAATTTTATATGATAGCCATACGTTAAACAAGGGCTCTGAATCAACTTGGAATATTTATAATGGCCTGAAGTGTTATTACGGCCTTGTCGGTTATAATATAGCCCGATTCGTTAAACGCGGGCCCTGGACTAACGTGGAATTTTATATGATAGCTTGATACGTTAAACGCGAGCTTTGGATCCACGTGGATTGTTTATATTATGGCTTGAGGCGTGGAATACGGGCATTGAAGCAATGTGGAGTATTTTTATTCCGGGCCGAGACATGAAACATCGATATGGGGGTAACGTGGAATATTTGTGAAGGTGTGGCAATTTTTGGAGGAAGAATGGAATATTTGAGAATTTATTTATTGAATTTTTGAGTATAAGAGGATTTATGGAGAATTGCACACCTAAGTTGTGTCTGGAGGCACTAGAGCCCTAATCTAGGATTAGGGGCTAGCTTACCGAGATTTTATCTCACCCCGTCGTGGGTTCGTTGTTTTTCAGACCCTCCGCCGCAACAATGAATGATCCGACTCAGGTAGTAGTAGTATCGGAGGAGGATGGGGAGGTCATAGAGCCATCGATGCGGAGCGATCACCGGAGATGGACGTGGATGAGCTGCAACCATAGATGATATGGTAACGGATAGTGATGACGAGGCTTAGGGTAGTTGGCCTCTTGACTTTTGTGTGGTGTTTCCCTTTTGAACTATAGTAGGTTTCGACCACTAGATCTTTTTATAGTAGTGGTCATAGGCTTTGACAAATGGCCTCCGAAGCCCTAAGTTTGAGAGTTGTAAAGAATATGTATATATGTACATAAGTTTGTTTTTACCATCCCAAGTTATCGTAGCGTTGTTGTTTTATGTACGGGGGATTGTTTTTGCTCCCGCAATGTCACACCCCGCATCCTTGCGGCGCGCGAACATCCCTCGAGTCCATAATTCACTCGCGAATAATCCCGGGAACACTTGACGAACGATGAATACGCGAGATGTAATGCGCATGCGGAAGAAAATGAGTAATAAACCCGTACAATAAAATAAGGGGACTCGAAGGCATAAACAATCACACAAACTTAGTCATCACATAACATAATACTTAGTTTCACACATAGATATAGAACACGGTTACAACAGTGGGTTCGGACTAAAGCGATACATGGCATCAACAGGAAGATGACACCTAACCTAGGTCAAACTCCCTTCATATCTAAGAGGGTACTAAAAGGTAGGTATCCAAACTACATCTAAGGGTTGGACTCGTCATCGGTGGTGTCGTCAACAGGGGAGCGCACACGGTGGCAAAAGCTCAACTCATGAAAATTTTCATCCTCTTCAATCTCCGACTCATCGACCTCTTCGGGCTCGACTCCTCGAGATCTTCGAGCTCGCTCCTCGACCTCCATGGGCTCTATCTCGGCATCTAACTCGTGATCCAGCTCGTCGGCGTCCATAGGGTCATCTACGGCGGCTCCCAACTCCTCAAGTCCTCCCATCCATGTCGGGATGTCCGGCCACGGGAATCTCCTGTGCAGGTATCGGCCCGCTACGGCTCCACTGCCGCAGGCTCCTACGACGGGGCGTCGGGTCTCATGGGTCCGGCAGCCTCAAGTACATCGTCAGAATGACCTCATCCCTAAGGGGTCCAAAATAAATGGCTCCATCTCTATATGTCCACGACACAAAGGTAAAGGGTTTTCAATGCTCGCCTCCATCATCCACCCATAAAGTGCTCGCTCGCCGATAGTATGTACGATCCGGTCCTACTCTGGTACTCGGTAATGACAGGCTCAAACTCCTTCGGGAGCCCAAAAATCCTCGGCATCGTAATGGGTCAAGGTCTAGGGTCTAGAAAAATGAATCCCGCGACGGGGTGAGATTTACATCTCGGTGAATCGAACCTAACCCTAACCTAGTCCATTAGTACCTCCGAACAATTCTAATCACATCAATCAAGGTAATGCAACCTATGTGATGAACATGGCAAATAATCATGACAAATATAATAACGGAGCATGGCATGGCACTTAAGCGTTTTAACTTCAATTCAAGTCAAACCCAATTCATAATTAAGGCAAAGCTTCGTACTAAGGCACATAAGCACACAAACTTGGCCATTACAATTTCCTTTCTTTCAATTGTCTCGATTTCATATATAATACAATACAGCGAGATGATTAGGTCAAATATCGACTCTCGACCCTCCAGCTTCTTCGAGATGATTCGGTCGATATAAGACTCTCGCGTCCGGACCTCGAGATGATTCGGTCAATGTAGTGACTCTCGACACTCCAACTCCTCGAGATGATTCGGTCGACTACAAGACTCTCGAGCCGCAAGACCTTGTCGGGTCAATCGAGATCAAAAATCCGCGGCGCAATGCATTGACCATTTAATCACCTTTTTCCTTTAGTGGTCGAGCACTCACAATTCACTCGCCAAACTACCGCTTGATTCACAGTCACCAACTCGTGACCGCACACAACTAATACACACTCAAGTTGATTGGTTTATTTAGCCTCACTACGAATCAAGCAAGACATCTCGGTTCCTAGAGATTCATGGTGCTCCAAATGCCAACTTCCACCATAACCACTTTTTAATGCAAAATCAAGCATAACAAGCTCACGTTCTAAACGAGGCAAGACTACGCATATTAAGTCTCAACTCGGCCCTATCATAACACATATAACCGATCACATTTCATCACGTAAGGACCATTGAACCAACATAATATCTCGAGCACAAGTTCGTCATATCCATCCCCCAAAATCAGATTTTTGGCACCATCAACTCCTCCTTAAAACAGCCCACCATCTCTAATTAATCCAACCCTAAATGAACCTTAGTAACTTAACGTACTAGGGAAAGGTTAGGAACAACTCACTGAAGCTCGAGCTAGCCAAAAATCAAACCAAGGAGGGCAGCAAGGCTTGCGGTTTCACTTGGTCCGGCAATGGGCAGATTCTGTTCTAGGGAGAGCACATCGAAATCGATCAACAAAACTCACTAAATCTCATCCTCAACCTTAAATACATGTTGCCTCATGTCTAAACTAAGTTCAAGGAGTGCCTTACCGAAGAATGAAGCCAAGGCAAGCCCCCAAACGGCCTAAAAATATCCTCGGGTTCGGACCAGATTTGGGCAGCGACCTTCGTTGCTTAAAAAGGCTCTACGGGACAAACGGCTGGGTGGATTTGGACGTGTAATATGTCATTGGAACGGTAAGAGAGCGAGCTTTCCAATGAGTAGTGGCTCACTAGATTTGGACAACGGACGACGGAGATATGGCCAAAACAACGGGCGGCAACGGGGCTGGTCCGACGGGCCGCTAGGGGAAAAAGAGAAGTGAGGGTGAGAGAGATCTTGGTCGGCCAAAGGAGGGAAAATGGAGGGGGAATGAAGTGTTCCAAGGTCTTCTTCTAGTTAAGAGGGTGTGTGAAAAGTGGGAGTTGGTATTGGGATTTCATGACATGTGATAGGCTTGATTGAATGAAGGACACTTGGGAATGACTAGTTGATGTTAATAGTGAAAGTGGTTGGAGGAGTTTCAAGTCTTGATTAACTCTTGTCATCTTTGTCTCTTACTCATAAAATCTCAAGCATGAATGACCATTAAATGACATGAATAGTAAGAGTGGGTAGAGAGTTGTCCTTGTTGTACTTTGATGGACAACTTGAGGGACAACTAGATTGCCTAAGAAAGACAAGGTTGAATGACAAGGGATTGACTTGTAAGAGGAAATCTAATCTTGTCATCTTATCCAAAAAGTCAAGAGCACATGGGGAAATGATCTTCCTCATTCTCGGCTATTAGGGGTTAAGGGTAAAATCGTCGTTTTGCAATTCCGATCAAACTTGCTTGTTTCCAAACTATTCGGAGTGATCCCTAGTTCTAGTTTACCTCGATGAGACGACATCCAATGTATTGTACGTTGGAACCCCGAACTCTCGACGACCGATCCCGAAGTCAAATTAATGCTCGAACTCGATCGATTTTCGATTTCAATGCATCTCAAACTAATGGGTGGCTTTTTTGGGAGTAACGCTTATTGACCCGTGAAAATGTCACGTTTAAGAGTTACTCGATCGGTGGCGACCTTGGTTGTCATGTAATTGTAAAAGTCAATCGCTAACTCAAAAGGGCGCGATCGTCGGGAATTGGTTTAGGTTAAATTCCCAAATTATACAATGGTTGTACGGAGTCACTCGTGTACCAAACGTATAACGCTAGCAAACCGTTCTAAGACCAATTTCAGATCGGCCTATAATGGTTCAAGATATTCCCTTGGCAATCCTTATGATCAAGGTACCATCCATATCGAGTTCTTTAGTCTACGTACTTAAATCCCAGTTAGCCTTTCCCCTTCGGTTAGTTAACTCGAGTGATCAGATCTCGAGCGAGATTTGGTTGAAATACATCGATAGATACTTCTTTCATTTATAAGCTTCGAAATGGGGTCGAAATTCGAATGTTACATGCAATGTATTTGTTGGCCTTTGGATCCTGGAGAACCGTACAGAGTTTATAGCCGAGGGGATGTTATCGAACTCACTAGGTTCGGGTCGTGATAGATATTTTTCTGTTTCCTACCCACACGAGCCCATATCCTTGCTTTTCGATCAATCTCTAATTTTGATGCGTACGTGGGCGAGTGCTTCCATTGGAAATTGTTTCTGTGCGTAAATTTTGCAAACGATTTCAATGGACTAAGTGTATGGATGGTGTACGGGGAATTTCGGGATTGAGTGTATGGATGGTGTAAGATAACAAAGCAAAGAACCAATAGGAATCGAACTATATCATTGTTGACGCCTAAATTTTGACTAATATATTTTTTTGCATAAAAATTAGAACTAATTTTAGTTCTAAACAAAAATCATCTCACATATTCATTTAGCATTGGCATATAATTTGAGCTTAATTTAACAGAGGTCCTGGACTAGGCACGGGGTGAAAAAATGCACCAAGAAGATTTGGGTTTGAAAGAAATATTTTCTCGGGGATCAGTATTGCAAATACTTAAAACTTCAGGGATCGTATTGCAAATACTTAAAACTTCGAGGACTCGTATTGCAAATACCAAAAGAAGATGGGGAAAGGAAGATGGTGAAGAGAAGATAATGAAAGGAAGATGAAGAAGAGAAGATGAAAATAGAAGATGAAAAAAGGAAGATGAAGATGAAGAAGAGAAGATGAAAATGGAAGATGGAGAAATGAAGGTGAAGAAGAGAAGATGAAGATGAAGAAGAGAAGATGAAGATAGAGAAGAGAAGATGAAAATGGAAGGTGGAGAAATGAAGATGAAGAAAAGAAGATGAAGATGAAGATGAAGAAAAGAGGATGAAAATGGAATGTGAAGAAATGAAGATGAAGAACTTTGCCTATAAAAGAAGAAGAGTTCTTGAAGAGAGGAGAGTTTTTTTTTGGGGGGAGAGAAAAAGAGAATTGAGAGAGTTTTTGAGAAGAATTCGTTAGAGAAGAATGGAGAGTTTAGCTCGATACTACTATTGCCAATCTTTGCACCGATCAACACAAGCTACCGGTCCATCCCCATCGTTCAAGCTCGCCGCAAAGAAAAGAAAGCTAAGTGATTTCCCTAACTTTCTTTTAATTTCGAATACAAATTAGCCCAGATTTTCTACACTATTTTTCTCTATGTTTTTATGTTAAATAACAACTGCATATCAACGATGAGACATCAATGGTACAAGAATAAAAGGAGAGCAAAAGGGAAAAATATCAACGCCCGTATCATAGCCTCATGAAATTCTAGCGAGTTGAGAAAGAAGCGTGAAGGAGAGATAGGACCAAGAGATTTCTCGGCCTAACGAGTCACCAAATCGGTCCAATGGTTAAGACAAGCCCGAAGCACAAGTTTGGTGCACGAGTTCAAATTGGGGAGTAATCTTGAACTTATTTCATCCTAATTTCATGTAATTTCTTTATTTTAAAAATCTCAAAAATTCAAAAAAATGTCATGGGAAGAAAAACCCCAAAAAATTGATTCTTTGATCTTCAAGTAGAATTCATCAAATTTGTCAAATCCATTATTTTTTCATGAATTTTAAGGTACCGAAAGGGCATTAGTTGTAATTAATGTAACCAAGTCCCCGGACTCTTAATCTCCTGGTTCGCAAATAAGATAGTTTTCTCCCGCTATTTTATTTAGGTTTCTAATCGACCTACCGAAAATGATTAGTGGCGACTCCAAATTCAAATCACATTGCATGTTAATCATTCGAACCTTAAGTTGCGATTTGGTATGGACTTGGGAGAGTCCGAGTTAGGTTAGTTAATTAATTAACCCGATAATCCATTAGCCCGAAAATGATAACTTGTTTATTTTTTTTTAGGTCGCGACTGGCGACTCACGGGGACCCAAAGAGGACTTAAGCCGATAAGTTCATGAAAAGGAAAATTACTTGATTTGGCAATCTTGGTTGAATTTTAATCCCTAGGTGTTAAATGGTTTTGGCAGAAAGGGAGTTATAAGGGGAGGAGTCTCGTTGGCTAACCTCTCGTTTTTTGGTGCTTGGTGATGAGAATTTTAATTTTTGAACTATCGGAGTGCCGATTGCCTTTAAAATGTCATGTATGCCCCTAATATAATTGCACTACACCACCTTGACTTGTGACCGAACCCGGGTCACCCGATAGTTTCAGGATGGTATTTATGTGGTTCTTTAACCTTGGCGGTAAGGCTTCGCTAAAGGTTATCCCACTTGGATCCCGAGTTCTTCAAAAAATGGCTCAAGGGTTGTTCTCATGCACGTGAGGCTATGATGCATGAGAGTTGCCCTTGTCGACCGAACCAAGCCGAGATGATTGGACCCGACTAGTCATGACTATGTATGCGAGGCGGCAACTAGTCATGATGAACGTGCGCGAGGCTCGCGACATGTCGTTCGTCTTTCATTTCATTTTTGCTAAAAGAACTAAAATCCGAATCCACGATTCATGCGCATGTCTTTGTGATTGACATTTTCTTCCTATGAGCGGTAATTTCTTGTCTCTTACGCCCTGTTATCTCATTTTTATTTTGGGCTGGTCCATGGTTTAGGTTGATTGTTTATGAATCTCATTGTCTTGTTTCCAATTTCACACTTTGCTTCCGTAGTTTTTATAATTTTATCGCTTGTCCTCAATTCTGATTTGGCTTGCTCCTGTTGTACGATTTTTACTAAATTCTACGATCGAGCTTTGAGTAAGTGCCAAACATGAAAGTTGTAGACCTATGTTTCAACTAATATCCTACAAAATTTCAGAATTAAATTCATAGTTTAAGATGGCCTTTCGTTTTTTTAACTACCTGCGGTTATAACAGTTTTTTGAATGCGATTTTTCGAAAAGACACATTAAACTGATTTGATCCGCTCATTTCTAGTCCGATTGGTCAACATAAAAGTTGTTCATCATCTTCTCAACTATAAGCTCATAAAATTTGGACGTATTTTGACCAACGTGCGAATTAATACGGATTTTTTCGTAAAAGCGGACAAACTGAAAATTACATGTTTCAATCCTTTGGTCATAATCACTTTGTTCGCTTGAGTCTAGAGGGATGCCATGGGCCCGCTCGCTATTCTCGCTCCCCGTACTCATTTTTGGTTTGTTATTGCGTACAGGTAATTTATCACGGATCCTCCACATATTACTCGATCGGGCCGCGAAGAGGATGGCCGACATTAACGCCACCGTCGCCGCCGCCTAGACGAGAAATTTGGCTCATTGACCGAGCGCTTTGAAGAGATGATGTCCCGAAAGATGGAGGAAATGATGGCCGCCTTCTCCGCCAAACTTCAATCATCCGCCAAACTTCCGCCGCTAACCATTCCTCGCTCTAATTCCTCCTACGGACAACTCCGGTAAAGCCCCGAAAACCGCTCTCTATCGACAACGCCGCTAGAAGATGTGATCTTCACAAGGGTGAGCTCGAGCACGCGGCTTGTAGTCCCAATCTCCCAAACCAACCCGACGACGATAACCAACGACCAACAAGTTTGTCATCATGGGGGATACATGAGGAGGGAAATCTAGTGGATCTCGGAAGTATACGACCTAGATGAGTTCACCCAGATTATGAGGAAGTTCGTCAAGATTTCGAACGACATGAGGAGATCAAGCCCTTCGACCGGTGAACAAATTATCTCGGTCACCTAGGCGATGCGGAAAACCCTAAAGAAGTTAAGATCGGGGCAAGCCTTTCCTCGAAATGTCTCGAGCGCCCGATCGACTCTTCAAGGATTATCAAGACGTTTTCGCCTGGTCCTATGCAGATATGCCCGGTCTTGACCGCTCCATTGTCGAGCATTGTTTGCCGATCGATCCTTCGGCTAAGCCCTGGTGCAAAAGTCAAGGAGGGCCAGACCGGAACTAGTGCGTAAGATCAAAGAGGAGGTCATGAAGCTTCTTGATGTAGGATTCATCGAGACTACGTAATATTCCGATTGGGTCGCTAACATAGTCCCCGTCATGAAGAAAGACGGCCGCATTCGGTTTGTAGGTTTGCCAGTCCTAAGATTGTTTTCATTCATGGATGGTTTCTGTTGTTTCTTCAGATCGTACAATCGATCCCGATGAATGTCAATGACAAGTTGAAAACCACTTTCACCACACCATGGGGAATGTTCCATTACCGGTAATGCCGTTCGGTCTCGTAAACGCCGGAGCCACTTACCAACGAGCCATGGTTGCCCTTTTCCACGACATGATGCATAATGAGATTGAGGTTTACGTCGATGACATGATAGCAAAAACAAGGCATGGAGAAGATCACGTCGAAACGCTGAAGAAATTGTTCGACGGACCCGAAAGTACAAGTTACGCCTCAACCCCGCCAAGTGTGTCTTTGGGACCAGCCGGGCAAGCTACTCGGATTCGTGGTAAGCAAAGCAAGGGCATTGAAGTCGACCCTTCGAAAGTTAAGGCTATTCGTGAGCTTAAGCCGCCGACGACGGTTAAAGAAGTTCGAAGTTTGATGGGTAGGCTAAACTATATTGCTCGATTCATCTCTCGCTATCGAAACCGCTAAGCCATTTCTCAAGCTATTAAAGAAGAATGCGCTAGTCCAATGGGATAGCGAATGCGAAGAAGCTTTTGGAAAATCAAGCAAAGATCTCATGAATCCACCCGTGCTTGTTCCTCCAACGCCGGAGCAACCTCTAATCCTCTACCTCACAATCCTTAGCGAATCCTTGGGTGCTATGTTAGCCCAAGAGAAGCAGGAGGACGGGAAAGAACGAGCTATTTATTATCTCGAGCAAGAAATTCACAACTTCGGAAATGAACTACTCCGAAGTAGAGAAAACATGCGCGGCGCAACCGGGTACCGCATGTGCTTCGGCAATATACCTTGCATCACCAAGTGCTTCGTGACAGTAATGCGATCCTATCAAATACTTGCTTAATCAACCCGCCTTGATTGGTAGACTTGCCAAATGGCAAATCCTCATCTCCGAAGTTTGACGTTCAATATTTGTCCCAAAAGTCAATCAAGGGACGAGCTATAGCAGATGTCCTAGCTGAAAATCCGGGGCAAGATGATGATGCCTATCATTCTCGAGGATCGAATCATGTCGGTGGAGGATTACATCTCGGACTATGTATTTTGACGGAGCTGTCAATTTATCGTGGTCGGCACGGGCGCGGCTCGATATCTCCAGGTGGTCGCATTATCCCGTGGCAAAAAAATTGGTATTCCCTTGCACAAATAACATAGCAGAATATGAGGCATGCATCCTCGGTCCGCAGGCCGCGATTGAAATGGGGATAGCCCGACTCAAGGTGTTCGGAGATTCCGCTTTGATTATCCTTCGATCGTTGGAAAGTGGAAGACGAGAGATGCTAAATTGCTACCCTACCATGAGTATCCGGATGAATTGGTGGAGGAATTTGAAGATATCTCATTTGAGTATCTCGTCCGAGACTCATAATCGATTCGCCGATGCATCGGCTACCTTGTCTTCAATGTTACAAGTCGCCAATGGACTTGAGGTTGACCCATCGAAGATCGAGGTACTAAAAAACCCGGCATATTGTATGGCCGTGATCAATGAACCCGATGGTAAGCCATGGTACCATGACATCAAGACTTATATTCGAAGCAGTGAGTTCCCCGAAAAAAAGTACCGTATCTCGACCAAAAGTACATAAGGAAGATGGCCTCAAGTTCTTCTTGAATGGAGAGAATTTGTACAAGCGGTCATTCGATTCTCGTCCTACTAAGATGCATTGACTCAACCGAAGCTAGCCTGTCTAATAATGGAAGTACATGAAGGGATCTGTGGTCCACACATGAACGGCCACTTGTTAGCTAAGAAGATTATGAGGTTGGGTTATTATTGGCTCACACTCGAAAGAGATTGTATTCAAGATGTCCGGAGCTGTCACAAATGTCAAATTCATGGTGACAAGATTAATGTCCCTCCAAATGAGTTGCATCGATTATCTCGAACCACGGCCGTTTTCTATGTGGGGCATTGATGTTATCGGTCCTATCAACCCTAAAGCATCCAATGGGCATCGATTCATCTTGGTGGCGATTGACTATTTCTCCAAATGGATCGAGGCCGCATCCTATTTAGCGGTCACGGCACGAAATATCGCGAAATTTATCCGCCGGGATATCATTGCTCGATACGGTTCACCCGAAGCCATAATCACCGACAATGGCTCGAACTTAAACAACAAACTAATGGACGAATTGTTTAAGGAATTCAAGATCAAGCATCCGAACTCTTCCCCATATCGTCCTCAAATGAATGGAGCAAGAGAAGCCGCCAATAAGAACATTAAGAAAATTTTAGCGAAGACGGCTGAAAATTATCGCGATTGGCATGAGAGGTTGCCATTTGCACTTATGGCATATCGGACCTCGATCCGGACATCTACCGGGGCAACCCCGTATTCTCTTGTATATGGAATGGAGGCCGTTCTACCAGCTGAAGTGGAAATTCCTTCCTTACGTATACCGTCTCAAGCTAAGCCGACGGAAGCCGAATGGATCCAAACAGAGAACAAGCCAATTGAACTCGATCGACGAAAAAAGACTTAAGGCCGTATGTCATGGCCAAGTGTTATCAAGCAGAGAGTTGCTAAATCATTCAACAAAAAGTTCGGCCTCGATATTTTCAGATCAACGACCTGGTCTTGAGAAAATTATTGCCAATAGTCCCACTCCCGTAAGGGAAATTCGCTCCAAACTACGGTGGTCCATATATAGTAAAGAAGGTGCTCCCTGGTGGTGCTTTGATTCGGCCGAGATGGATGGTCGTGTCTTTACCAATCCAAACCACTTCGACGCCGTAAAGAAATATTATGCTTGATTCACTCGATGTTTTCATAATCGAGTTATAATATTAATACGCATTCACGAGTTGTTCACATTTGAGCATTCGTTTGTTTCCTCGCTACTAATCTTTGTCGAGAGATTGTTTCGAATGGGGGAGCCTCTCTCCGCCCAATTGAATCGACCATCGTGAGCGTGAGATTTACATATTCGCAGAGTAAAAGGGGTTATCTTGCGAAAAAATATGACGACCAAGATGAAATGAGTAAAAACTTGCATTCATTTCATTCATCGAAAAGCCTTACAAATAGATCAACGGGGTGGGAACGTAAAGCCAAACCGAGCCCTAATGAGCATCACAAAGGAGTTTAACCGACTCTCCATACGCTGATGCTCCGCCTACACCGATCGCCTCCGAGAATCGAGATCCGCCAACTTAAAGAGGAGGAGCTCACATTTCTCTTTGAGGTTGGCTACCTTGTCCTCGTGATGCCTAGGCAGCAAATTCCAGTGTCATGGATCGCATTCTCCCGCGGCTATATCCAGGGTCGATCGTCCAAACCTTTCTTCCACCCATGCGCATTGAAATTTTAAAACAATATTGAGCGGATCGCGCTCGAAGATGGTCCGGGACATGGCCAAACACCCCACCAAGTTTCCCTCTCACGAATCGACAGGGAGACTTGTTCATTACCGTAGTCGAGGGCCTTCTTATAATTGTCGCCTACAAGACCGGCCAACACCAAGTCGTCCGACCGATCCCGATAGCGTGCCTTCACAAGGTGGGCCAAAGTAACATCTTGATGAGCAACATGGTAAGCCTCTCCGAGAAGTTAGTGAAGAGGGTGGGGAAGATCCCGTATTCCTCCTCTAACTTGGTACCTTCAATAGAAGCGGTGTCCATATCCCTAAACATAAGACGAATTTCGCCTGCCTCCGGATGGTCTGGAGTATATAAGAGTAGCCCCGGCCTAGAGATTATAAAGTTTCTCCCATTTCGCCAAAACTTCAGCCGAGAAGGCGCATGCAGGAAGGGAAGCCATTGTTGTTGAAGCGGCTAAAAAAGAGTGGATGCAAAAGAGTGCTTAGAAGGTTGGAGATGAAGATATGAAAGCGATAATTGTCTCGGCGTTATATCCTAATTTAAAGGGCAAGAAAAGCTATAGCAATAATTATTGTGGAGGCCGAGTTAATTATCCGGGCAAAACTACAGACGTTTCGTCCGTGAATCACGGATCTACCATCTCAAGCCTCACAAATCCGAAAAAGTTACGAAAAGATTTGAGAACCCCACCATGTTGAAAACCGAGTGGGAGACAAGCATACTTTTCGAGAGAAAAACAGCAATTTCTTTGCAGAGCCACGTTAGTTACTCGGGTGAAACCACAGCTTTCGTCCGTGAATCACTGGATCTACCATCTCAAGCCTCACAAATCCGAAAAAGTTACGAAAAGATTTGAGGACCCCACCATGTTGAAAACCGAGTGGGAGACAAGCATACTTTCCGAGAGAAGAAACAGCAATTCTTGCAGAGCCACGTTAGTTACTCGGGTAAAACTACAAAGCGTTTCTGCTCATTGGATCCTGGATCTATCGTCAATCCGTGATCTCGAGCCTCACAAATCCGAAAAGTTACGAAAAAGAGTTGAAGTCCCACCATGATTGAAAACCCGAGTGGGAGACAAGCATGGTTATCAAGAAAAGAAAATCGGTGCGAATGGATTCGGGTCCCATCACGTTGAAAAAATAAGACAAAGCGGGAAACACGAAATCTTGGGAAAAACGTCGGCTTAGTGATTTTCATCCGCATTAAAAGGGAGGCTTTGGAACATACCCGATTACTCGAAAGAATTTGGAGAGAGTAAGCATACAATCGGAGAATAGAGTGAACAAAAGGCGGTAAGAGGTATTTCAATCCAACATGTTTAGAGGCCATCAAGCACTTACCGGAGGCAACCAACCTAGACATCCCCGAAAGCGAACCGCTGGATTTCGAGACCGCATCCAACGCCGAAGCCGTAAAACCCAACTCTCTTGGCAGTGAAATTCAAGATCTCGACAAAGAATAACAATGGCAATGGCAAGGCACCGCAAATAACCCCGTAAAAGAAAATATCAAATCAAAGTGCTCGAAGTCGCTTTCAAGGAGTGCTCTTACGCGAATAAGAGACGCAAAATGAATTGAGCCGGATGATAGGAATGGAGCCCTTGAAGGTCAAGTTTTGGTTTCAAAACAAGCGGACCCGATTCAAGGTTAAAAATGAAAGTCATGAACTTACGTTTCGAGGGAAGAAAATGAAAAGCTTCGAGAAGAGAACAAGAGGTATAGGGATGCTATTAACACCGCCGTTTGCCATGTCTCGTAGCGGCCCCATCTCCTTTGGTGACATGTCCTCGATGAGCCACATCTCGAGCATTGAAAATGCTCATTCACCAGCTCATCACCCTGGAGCAAGCTCTCGTACAATCCGATTTCGCTGGAGATACATCCTGCAAAGCCTCGGCCTTGCAGAGGCGTAACCGACGCCCTTCGAGGGAAGAGACATGCATCACTACAATTGGAGTTTCCTTGATGTCACAGCCAACCAATTCAACGCCGATGGAACTCCGAATGTGTAGCCTACATGAAGCTTTAGTTTTTTTATTATGGGCTCTCAAAATATCGCTTTTGAGCATTACTAGCCAACCCTTACGAATCCTCAAGAGAAGTAGTGACATGTATGAATGAATGTACCGTTTGTTACAAAATCCCCATGTGAGACATTCTTCTTTAACGCCTAGAGTTAATCCAAGGGCAAAGAACAAGACTATCCACGAACATCATCATGCTTAAATGCGTGAATTCCTCGCCGCATTTGACTAAGCATTGAAAGCCTTCACGTAAGTAAATGCGAAAAGATTTGAGGAGGGAAATAACCGCCGTGTTCGTAGGAGAAAGCGAAAAGATTTGAGGAGGGAAATAACCGCCTGCTCGTAGGAGGAACCGAAAAGATTTGAGGAGGGAAATAACTCGCCTCGCTCGTAGAGAAAGTGAAAAGATTTGAGGGCTCCTCCATATCGAAAAGTAAAAAAAGAACGACGGATTGAGCGAGAGGTAAGAGTTATTACGAAATGGATCCAAGGCACTAAGACCGAAAAGGAGAGAAAAGTCTGTCTCATGAGACTAACGCATCCGAAAAAGTTTATAAAGAACTTGAAGTCTCCATGCACCTCCGTAACTCGTCACGAAAGGCCATCATCGCTTTTGTGATTTTCCGGCAATTTATCTTTGCAAGTCCAAAGAACATCTAAAGCCTAGCCTCTAGTCGAAACACCCATTTTTCGGTCTACATATGGAAGGTTTTGAAAGGAAAATAAGTATGCGTACATTCCAGCGGAAGTATGGGAAGCCTCCTATCCCGAGGATCTCGCGAGTCATGGCCATTGATGGCAACCCCGTTTCCCTCTCGATCCTCGTTGCCATGCCGAGAAAGTGCATGTACAGGATTTTACTTATGTGAAAGCAACGGAAGCCTTAGAGGAGCCGAGGCAAATACAAATATGATTTTGACATCGTCGCCACAACCATGGTAGGGATCGATATGGACGGTCTCGCCTCTTAAAGATCATTGATTCTCGAGTTGAATATACCGGTCATCATAACATCGCAAGTGATGATCGCCAGCTCATAACGAGGGCCATATTGCATGGTGCTCTGGGGCATCCTAAAGAAGCCTGGTCTCGCGCTCAAGTGCTCCAAAACATTTGGCAACATGCTCGTAAGGAAGCAATTACTCGAACAAAAGAACTATGGCCAAACTTACTACGACGATTTTGTCGGAAAGAAAAGGCCCCTTTGGTCCGCCGAGCTTCATTCTATATTCATCGAGGCAGCTCGACAGCCTAGGAATCAATTCAAGACGACCAATGGCCGTACTCAAAATGATGAATATAGACGGACTCACCCTACGAAGTGTCACAAATCACCTTCACAGCATTTAGAGATAAGTCAAGAAGCACGATGTAGCTTGGAACCAAGGCGACCGGAGCAAAGTTGACTGGAAGATTAATCCCAAGAAAAACCTACGGAGCAAAAAAGTACCCGACCACTTCCCAATCAAGAATACCGGCCATACCGACCTTCCACGGTGGTTCTAGCAAAGGGACCGCTTGATCATCCCTACGAGTTCCCGAGCGACGGCGGAGGCTCAAGCTCAAGGAGTCGACCGCTCACGGCAAAAACAAAGTGGAAAATCTGCCGCAAATGTTAGCAAGTAACAATGCCCAACCCGAGTATCAATTGCCCGAAAAATCAAAAGGTTACTTTGATGATGAGCTCACCGCCTTGGTCGCCCGGGCCCGAGCCGAAAGACCTCCGGAGTTGTGATCCGAAGCAAGTGATTATGGATCCTCAAACAACGATCGTTGGTGTATGATCCAAGACAAAATCAGCCAATCATTGGAATAGCCAAGAAAAAGAGGTGGAACCAATCTCGCATGAATACTCCTTTAATTCCATGTATAGTTCCCCGCGTGGGATACTTTTACTTTCTAGTTGTCTAGAATTTGCCTAGAGTTAAAGGGCGAATTTTTCTCCTCTCTTATCAAATGCGTAAGTTCCTTATTAAGCTAGGCCCGTAGCAAATCAATTTGTGGACGACGCCCCGAACGCCCGTAAAGAGAGATTCCGAATAGCCTTACTTGGGAGAATGCAAGTAAAACACCAAGCGGGCTCAAAGATGGGTAACTCCGTATCGTCCCAATTGGCTCTCGCCGCTTCAAACTCTAAGTTAAGCTTATTTTATTCTCCACGTGAGATTGCCAACCGCTTTGAGAACAATATAACAAAAGCGAACCACCCGTGGACGCCAACAACACCGCAAAGATAGTGGTTGGGGGAATGACAGATGGTCCGAGGCGTCCCGGGTCGATCCTGGGATTTGGCATCAATGTACAAAGATTAATAAAAACTTTTTGCTTCGCAGATCGAAACTCAGCCCCTGCACGGTTATAGAACCCGGAGAGATAACATCCTGGACATACAATCCGATCCAGATGAATCGATCTTTTCAATTCAAAGTTCGCGAGGAATACGTACATGGGTAAAGTGGTATCGTTTCAACTCTTTTAGAACATGAGGACATACATTGATGCTTTCCCTTTTGATTTTTACAGGGTCACTACTCGTCCAAACAGAGAAGTATCCCTTCTCCCCGAAAAATTAATGAAATGAGAAATTCCTTGGAGCCTTTGACAATCTCATGTCTCAAGGCGTACAATGAAGTTTTGCAACGCATTTGCATGAACAGGGGCAACTCACGATCCACGCCCCTAAGAAATTTTTTATGTACTTGCGAACTTTGTCCGCCAAGATAAAAAGTTGCCGCATTTTATATGCTCGAAAACACTCATACACCGCATAGTTTGCACATGATTGTTCCTCATGTTTAATTTACCAACTCGAATAAGGAACATGAACTACATAAGATACATCGAATGTACGTAAGGGGGCATGACAGATGATGAAAGGCAATCCTTTCCCAAACACGTCCAATTTTTTCAAAGCGAGATGAACGGTGGCAAAATTCCGCATTCCCCGAGGTAAAGAGTTTTCTCGCGAAAGGTACGATAACCGAAGTGATGGAGGCATTCATTTCTCTACCCTAAACACCGCAAGTTATCCGTTGATCAACCCATTTGAGCGGAGATTTCACTTCCACAACCCCCGTCAAGAACCACCCCACATTGGGGCAAAACAGAGGTAATTCCATCAGCATCACGAGACAAATGGTTAGAAATCTTCTTGCTTGGACTAACATCAATCTTCGGGTGGTTCTTTGCATTGTACTTGCGCTTTAATTCAAGTGCCTTAGGGTGACGAAGAGCATTTCTTTTTCTATCCCACACATCTATATCCATTTGCACAACCCATTTGAGCCTCGCAAATTCGTTTCTAAAAGCCCTTATTGGTGATCATTGTTGTCCCAAAGCAAATATGGCCCATCTTTGAGTAGAAGGACCTGAAAAGCCGGATCAATAGAAAATCTCCCAATGAACTCATCAAGATGCAATAGTAAAAGAGAGTTGGGAGTAAAAAAAAAAAGGAGAAGAAAGAGGAAAGGCCGATTCCACAAAAATTCCTAGGCATTTAAAAAGCAAAGTGCCTACCAAAAGCAAGGCCAATGCCCTTTCAATTCATTGTTCATTTGTAGAATATTTCGAACTTAAATGCACAATTTTTCCGTATATCCTAAAAGGGTTGAGAGAAAAATCTCCATGAAGTGTCAAATTGCAAATGCAATCTTCAGCTCATACCATCCTCGAGCAATGATGGTATCCTAGAAGGCCACGATCGGCGACAAGATTGTAATGATCACCAACATCAAGCCCCTTCTCAAACATCTTCTCGAGCCAAAACGAACCCTTTCGTTTCTCGCCCCCAAATCATTACCTCCATTACAACCCTTTAAAAGCCTTTTCCGACTAGGGCACTTGAATTAATGTGGAGTTCAATGATTTTAAGCATCACTCGAAGAAGTTCGAGCAAGATTACTTCTCTCTCATTTTTGCAGTGGTTCTTGACTTGTAAACCCGCAGAGATGACGAAGAAATTCATTTCAAGAAACCTCGACTCAACTAGAGTCCCCTTTGTAAACCTTTGACCTAGCCCTCATTACGGCCCTAATCAAGACCTCCAGATCGGCTCGGTCGTATCAATTGCGAGATTACTCGGATCCTTATCGAATGCGATGATGGAAAGATTGAGTGATTTCTTTTGAATCCCGCAGACAAGATAAATAACTTTTCTTGAGAGTGAGAGAAAACCCTTTCTGACCGAAGTCCCCCCATTCAGCTCACATTCGAGGTATTCATAATGTGAGAACATCCCCGGACAGGATTGGTAATGCAAACTTGATAGAATGGTTATGCATAAACCATGGTATGAGTGATTGCATTATACACATGTTATTTCTAATCATTGCAAGCTCCGGTGAGGATAGTTTTGCATGAACTCATTGTTGAATATGTTTGCGCATGTTACCTCCGACATTCTATGATGGGTAATACATTCCCGATGTTCGATGTCCCTCCCAAGGTCTCGAAATTCATCCAAGGATTATTGAATGAGCAAGTTCTCCTGGCAAATGCCTACCATGTACGATACGAGCGATCCGTTTTGCTTCTTTGATTAATCGTTCTGAGAACCCAAGTAAGTTTTCTCGAACCCATTTTCAAATTAACAACTCCTCTCGATGATAGTTGTTACGATTCAATCTCGTGCAATATGCCTCTCCCGTCAGGTCGTGCAGACATATGCACCGGCGATCTTGACATCTTATCAAATCATGACGACGTAGCTCTTATGATTTCGGCCTCGCATCACGAAGACATATGCACCGGTGATCTTGACCTTTAGTCGGCTCATAATGACATAGCTCTTATGATTCTCGGCTCCTTTATCAAATCACGAAGACATAAGCACCCGTGATTTTGATCCAAACCAAATCATAACGACGTAGCTCTTAAGATTTTGGTTCCCCTTGTCGATCACGAAGACATATGCACCGGTGATCTTGACCTTTGGTCGGCTCATAATGACATAGCTCTTATGATTCTCGGTTCCTTTATCAAATCACGAAGACATAAGCACCCGTGATTTTGATCCAAACCAAATCATAACGACGTAGCTCTTAAGACTTTGGTTCCCCTTTGTCGAATCGTGAAGACATATGCACCGGCGATTTCGACATTTAATCAACTCACAACGACGTAGCTCTTGTGAACTTGATTCTACTTCTTTCGACTCACAACGACGTAGCTCTTGTGATCCGGAAGGATACACATATCTTGCGCCTGTCTCGCATTAGGGAAAAGCTCTCGATAACAGATAGGCCAAATACCTTAAGGTCCTCGTGTTTGCAAGAAACTTGGAAATTAAGGGAATCACCAACTTATGAGGTATTTGGTAAAACAGTATTCTCGTATGCGATCCATGTGCAAGTTTCTCTAACATGGAAAAGAGAAATTATGACACATGTTATTTACAGCCTTCGCATATCATGCATCACTTCATTACATAAAAAATGGGACTAAAACTCCCGCCAAAAAGTTCATCCATCATTTGCACTATCAAAATTTAGGGTTCAATTTTGTCTTTGAGCGGAACCTCTACGAGCCTCCACTCAAAGAGGGGCAGCTGTTGACGCCTAAATTTTGACTAATATATTTTTTTGCATAAAAATTAGAACTAATTTTAGTTCTAAACAAAAATCATCTCACATATTCATTTAGCATTGGCATATAATTTGAGCTTAATTTAACAGAGGTCCTGGACTAGGCATGGGGTGAAAAAATGCACCAAGAAGATTTGGGCTTGAAAGAAATATTTTTCAAGGACTCGTATTGCAAATACTCAAAACTTCAGTGGATCGTATTGCAAATACTTAAAACTCGTATTGAATCGTGGATCGGATTGCAAATACCAAAAGAAGATGGAGAAAGGAAGATGGTGAAGAGAAGATAATGAAGGAAGATGAAAATGGAAGATGAAGAAAGAAGGGAAGATGAAGAAAATAGAAGATGAAAATGGAAGATGGAGAAATGAAGATGAAGAAGAGAAGATGAAGATGAAGAAGAAGAGAAGATGAAGATGGAGAAAAGAGAAGATGAAAATGGAAGAAAGAGAAATGAAGATGAAGATGAAGTGAAAAAGAGAAGATGAAAATGGAAGGTGAGGAAATGAAGATGAAGAATGAAGGATGAAGAACTTTGCCTATAAAAGAAGAAGAGTTCTTCAAGAGAGAGGAGAGTTTTTTTTTTTTTTTGGGAGGAAAAGAGAATTGAGAGAGTTTTTGAGAAGAAAAGAATTGAGAGAAGAATGGAGAGAGCTTTTGAAAAAAAAATTTGAAAAGAGTTTTGAGAGGGTATGAGAGTTTTGAAGCCCGATACTACTATTGCCAATCTTTGCACCGATCAACACAAGCCACCGGTCCATCCCGATCGTTCAAGCTCGCCGCAAAGAAAAGAAAGCTAAGTGATTTCCCTAACTTCCTTTAATTTCGAATACAAATTAGCCCAGATTTTCTACACCGATTTTTCTCTATGTTTTTATGTTAAATAATAGCCGCATATCAACGATGAGACATCAATGGTACAAGAATAAAAGGAGAGCAAAAGGGAAAAATATCAACGCCCGTGATCTGCAGCCTCATGAAATTCTAGCGAGTTGAGAAAGAAGCGTGAAGGAGAGATAGGACCAAGAGATTTCTCGGTCTAACGAGTCACCAAATCGGTCCAATGGTTAAGACAAGCCCGAAGCACAAGTTTGGTGCACGAGTTCAAATTGGGGAGTAATCTTGAACTTATTTCATCCTAATTTCATGTAATTTCTTTATTTTAAAAATACTCAAAAATTCAAAAAAATGTCATGGGAAGAAAAACCCAAAAAGAAATTGATTCTTTGATCTTCAAGTAGAATTCATCAAATTTGTCAAATCCATTATTTTTTTCATGAATTTTAAGGTACCGAAAGGGCATTAGTTGTAATTAATGTAACCAAGTCCCCGGACTCTTAATCTCCGGTTCGCAGAAATAAGATAGTTTTCTCCCGCTATTTTATTTAGGTTTCTAATCGACCTACCGAAAATGATTAGTGGCGACTCCAAATTCAAATCACATTGCATGTTAATCATTCGAACCTTAAGTTGCGATTTGGTATGGACTTGGGAGAGTCCGAGTTAGGTTAGTTAATTAATTAACCCGATAATCCATTAGCCCGGAAATGATAACTTGTTTATTTTTTTTTAGGTCGTGACAATCATGGCGTAACGATATCACCAGCTAACAATACGGAATGAATAATAGAATGATCATCATCAAGGCCTAAAGATAACACCAGCCAATGGTAAAGATCGGGATTGGATAGAAGCTCACCACGATATAAAGGCTACACCACCAACCGAGGATAAAGGACTTTTGGCTCACTACCAAGGAATATCCACTCTCCAATGATAAAGATGCCGAAGTATTTAACATTCGACTCACAAAGAGGAATTTTTATTCATCAACAATATGTTGCCCTTACAACGGAGGAGACTCCTCAATTAGTAGAAAGACTAAGACAAATCACAAAAGGAAATAAAAGACACAATTTTCGTTCGCCAACCTTGTAAAGCTAATAACAATCTTAAAAGATCTACCAATTGCAAAAGAAATAACTCCAATCAACCTCCTATTGATCTCGCCTTTGATTTGGCATCAAATCAAAGAACTAATTAGGCAATCAATTTGCTAAGCAATCAATTTGGTGAATCGCCATGAAATCAGCAATCAATCTGGTGAATCGCCATGAAATCAACAACCAATCTAGTGAATCAACGATCTTATTTGTAAGGGAAATAAACAACATTTTATTGTCGGCAATCCTAATCGATAGTCTTCATTTCGGCATGATCCACCGAAGCAAATTGTGACCAAAATCAGCCTTAGTCTGAATAAACAATGAGATCGTTAGGTCGTTAAGGTCGGGTGTATCGTCGGTGACATAATTGGATGCTCTCGCATCAAATTCTAATCTTCCTCCCCAATACGATATTGTTGAAGTGCTATGAACATGTATTTCCCTGCAAGTTTACTTTGAATGTTTAATAATATTTGCATAATTTTTTTGATTTTTTTTTTTTTGAATTTTTTGGTTCAAAGGGCTGGTGTGACAGTCCGCACTCGGTTGAGGTCCGACGAGGGTTGTTGGCCCTTGGGCGAGGGCCACGAAGCCCTTGTCGGAAGTGGGCGACGACCTCCCTCGTTGAGGCTAGCGAGGGCTTCGGGGGCCCTTGCCTTGCCACATCTGGCGTGGGCTCACAAAAACAGGATTTTTATGGAAAAGTTTTGTCTTCAGTCCATATAAGATTACCACTTTTCTAATCAAGTCCTGTAATTTTAATATTTCTAGTGGTGTCTTTCACCTACATAAATTGTCTAATCAACTCCCTTTGGTACCAAATACAAACAAATTTAGCTTACGTGGCCATCAGACACCGTTGAAGTGTGACGTGATCAAATATTACTTGCTGGACAACCACAGAATAACTAGAAGCAAAAATTGGGCATTTGGATAGCCACAGAAATAGCTTAAAATGAAAGCTGGTCAAAACAAGCTGTGCATCTCCTGCCCAACGACCACATCAACTAAATCTGGCCGATATTTGTGCCGGATGGACTTGAAGGATTTGATTAGAAATATTAAAAGTATGTGCTTTGATTAGAAAAGTAGTGATAGTATAGGTACAAAAATTATTATTTTTCTTCTTGCAGAACATCAACATAGCAATAAGTATCACAGATACTCGATCATGTTTGACATAATAAGTCGTAAAATTAACTTCGTAGAATGATAAGATATTTATTCATATAAATTAAAATGAAATTGACTTTACTAGGCACGATGTTATGTGGTAGAAAGAAAAAAATTAAGTGTGTCTTTACAATAATGTATATAGAGAAATTGATTTAAATGCTTGAAATAGAATTTTGTCGCAGCATTGAATGACTATGCAAGCTAACATATCAGGAATAAAAATTCTCTAACTCTACTATTGCCTGCAATACACACAATACATTATGTGGTAGAGAAATGATGTATAACCTTTAACGTGAATCGTCACTATGATATAGAGCTTATAATTATGAAATGTAGTAAAATACAAGATTCAGGATAATTTTACTTAACTAAATAATGATGACTGCTTAAAAAATGACAAAGTAATTGTGTCCACGATATAGTAACATAGAACATATAAGATGTTTTTTTGTTGTTGTCAAAATATAAGAAGCTTAATAAGTGCATAATGAACTTATCGAAGACAAGGGAACAAGCCTAGACCAAGTAGTGTCCTAGTTTGGGTGTTGTTATTGACTTTTGAACCGTATCCTGGAAACTGGAAAGTGCTTCTAACTAAGAAAGGTAAATGTCAAGTCTTCACGGCTCTGCATTTAGTCTCACTAACATCCTTAGGATTCACGTACAATATTATTCGAAAGAGGAGAGAAACCCGATTTGCAAATCCACCCCTGATCCATTCAAGTAAGTCTTTGCTTCGTAGGCTTCATCTTTGGACCTATGAAAGAAGTGTAAGCAATTGAACATAAACTTCATGTGGAAATTCAATCATAGACGGATCTTTGATCTTCATAATTTTCACAATAAGTAAGATGAAGTCGTACATTCGTCCATATTGATTCTTCAAGAACGATTGATGCAGAGGACAAAGATGATGAATAACATGATTTCTCTCCTTTAACCCTCTGTTCTTTCACGTTAACTATCTAATGGAGGATAGAAAACACAAACTAACGATTGTTTGTTAAACGTCATTTTTCGATGGATTGGAGAGAGGACCAGATTCAATTTAAATAAAGCCATCAATAGGCACCTCTTCAATGCACGCCATCCATCAAAGCATGTGAAGAGTTGTGTCTATTCATTTATGCCTTTAATAACCAACACAATTAAACCATTATTATAAAATCATATGGGCCACATTTATTTTACATTCTTCCACTTGGCCAATATGAGTTTCCTTTCATGGTTTAATAAATATCTTAATGTGCACAATAACATCATGTTAAATTTTTTTTTAATTGGCTATCACATAATAACCACAATAAAGTAAAGAAGACTAATGCGAGTTATAGCGGTTGTGTGTCATTAATCGACACAGTCCCTTCTATGTACTACGACTATAGCTCTCCACTCATCATGATTCAGCTTCCAATTGCGCCAACAGCTCATTGCTAAGGTAAGTTTGCATAATCTTGAATGTCCTTCCTAATTATGCTGATTGTGTATGGTGGATATGCTTGACCTGCTGTCGAGTGCCTTACTTATGATCGATTGCACAATTTGTCGGGGTGTGAAACTCGTATGCTCGGTGTTGGACGAAACCACTTTAGAGATACTGGAATCCCTAAAAATCACCTGCTTCATCCTCAAGGAATTTCATGCTATCCTCACTTTTCCCTTGCAAATGGCACAATCGAAGACGTTGGTTCTTCCAATGGACGATGTGTTTTGCCATTGTGGCTTGAAAGCTCCTCTGCGAACAGCAAAGACGAAGGAAAAATGGGGAAGACGATACCATGGCTGCCCAAGATACAATCACAGCAATAAATGAGAAGGTTGTAGTTTTTTCATTTGGGTTGATGGGGAAATTAGTGAATCGTTAAGTAGTGTGTCCAAAATTTTTCAGCGGTGCCATGCCAAACAAGAAATAATATCGACTCATGATGAGGTAAATGGTTGTTGTTCAATAGTCGCCGAGGTCAAAGCTCCCGAGGCACAACCGAAACAAATGAAACAAGAAAAACAAGAGTCGGCATATCTGAAGAAAGAAATTTGCAGATTGAGGATAATTGTGGTTGTATTGTTGTTATTTATAGTAATAACACAATTTATGTAGCTTCCATAGAGTAAAAAGGATCATGAACTTATTATGTATATATGTGCTCTCTGTTAGTGGGCTGAATGAAATGAATGGTGTTTTATCTTGCTATTTGCCAAAATATCTTTTGCTATTTCCTTCTTTTGTATTGGCTTGTTTGTGTTGGTTGCATCTCACAATATTTTATTGTGGATTTAGATGTTTCACAGAGATTTTGATGATGTAATTGCATTTTGCACCTTTGGTACCTTAAGAAATGGCTTAAAAAGGTGAGAAAAATTCTTTTTTTGTTCATCCAACTTAGATGAACTTCTCTCTAACCACTACAAAATATAAACTCTCTTGCATCTTTAGCTAAATTGTATCACCAATTTCCCATGCTGTTATGCTTTCGATTTTATTGATTTTTATCTTGTAAAATACTCAAAAACTAGTTTCATATAGTTGAATCTAACTTTTGTGCATCTCCATGCTTTCTACTAGACTATTTGAAGCACAATCCATTGCTTGGAGATGATCCCATCGACATTGACTATTTGATTTCTATTGGAAGAAAATCTGGGCCATAGGCTCTCTTCTGTCGATCATTCTGATTTTGATAGTTGTTCTTGATTTTGGAATGCTAATAATTTGGCTGCACTATGGACTTTTTTGCTTGTTAAATCGTTTATTCGAAATTGATGTAGGTGTCCTAACTATATATCAAGAGAGCTCCACACGGTTGTTGATATTCTTTCGCCCCTTAATTGGTTGGTTTGTTTTTCTTGCTGTGGCTGCTGATAGGAATGAACCAGTTCAGATAAAGCTTCACAAATCATTGAGATTGTGGACATTTTATGTGGATTTGGAGGAGAGCCTAGGTACCTTGGAATCCACATGTGCAGTCTATGAGCATATTTTAGATTTGAGAATAGCTACTCCACAGATAATAATCAATTATGCAGTTCTGTTGGAAGTATGAATTCATTTTGACAACCTACTTCTTCTCTCCTTTCCCTTATCTACAGAGACATCGTGCTAATGTGTTTTTTGACGTGTAGGATAATAAATATTTTGAAGATGCATTTAAGGTTTATGAAAGAGGTGTGAAGATATTTAAGTATCCTCATGTGACAGATATATGGGTCACTTATCTCTCTAAGTTTGTAAGGAGATACGAAAAGACGACACTAGAGTGGTCAAGGGAGTTGTTTGAGAATGCTATTGAAATGGTATGTAAATTAATTTTGCATATTAGTGGGGTTGGTCCATATTTTCTATTATTGAGATGTAGCTACCCTACTATTTAAAGCAATGGGGTGGTGCAGTACAGGTTTACTTTTTTCCAGCTTTTTCTTTCTTTCATCTTCCTTGAGTTACTTGTTGAAGGGATTTTTTTTCTTTATTATTTTTTTTAAGGAATGGTGCTGAAGAGATTGTTGTATGATAGATAGTATTCTTGGGGAATATTATAAAGCAAGCTAATATCTTGGATGTAGGTACTTCACTTAGTTTGCTATTGACTGATTTTAAATAGACGAAGAAATTTAGTCTTAACCGGTGGTGCTGTGAGTATGTGATGCTATTGTGATGATTTAGTAGAACAGTTAGTTCATAGGAAAAATTCTTGATAAAAGAGACAAGTTTTTCCTGATTGTATAGGCTTTGACTTATAATTTGAATCATTGCCCCAATGTCTTCTCATCAATCTGCATGTATTTGAATTAGTCAAGACAAAGATGAAAGATTTAACTCCACAGACTGGGATCATTAGTAGTCTAACTCTCGAGTGATGTAATCCCGTACAAATTGGTTTCAGTTACATTCGTTGGAAGAATTCTGTTGATGTCACACCTTACACAATGATTGCATGAGTCATTGTTTCTTGATGTATTTATTTTCAGCAGCATATGAATCTTACTCGTTTCTTTGATAGTTTTTAACTATTAGTCAATCTAGGGTTGAATTTGGCAATATTGCTGTTATAAATTCGTTCAGCCAATCTCTTTGTCTATGTTTTCATGTATGTACACTTTGATGTTTTATACCTATAGTCATTCTAATGCTGATATTTGATTACGTATCATTTTACTTCTGCCCATTAGACCCCTTCTGATGAAGTAATGCCTCCGTACTTGCAATATGCGAAATTGGAAGTGGAGTATGGTCTTACGAAGAGGGCAATGAAGGTGTATGATCAAGCCACTAAGGCCATGCCAAGCAATGAGCAGTTGGCAATGTACGAAATTTACATAGCACGAGCAGCTGAGATATTCGGTGTACCAAGAACAAGAGAGATCTACGAGCAAGCGATAGAAAGTAGGGGTCTTCCTGACAAAGATGGGAAGGCAATGTGCTTGAAATATGCCGAGCTCGAGAAAAGCCTGGGTGAAATAGATCATGCTCGCACAATTTATGTGTATGCATCCCAATTCGCTGACTCAAGATCTGATGTTGATTTTTGGAACAAGTGGCATGAATTTGAGGTGCAACACGGGAATGAAGACACCTTCCGGGAAATGCTTCGTATCAAACGCAATGTTTCTGCAAGCTATAGCCAGGTATGCTCTCATAAATCTCTTTCTTCTCATGTTTTCTATTCTTATAGATGAATATTTTCTCCTGGAGAATGTAAGACATCGTTTGTTTGCTCGATGGCCATTATTATGCTTGCTACTGTTTCTCTTTAAATTTTGATTATGAAAATGATTTTCTCCATGAAGGGTGACTTCAGTCTGTGATAAACTTAGTGTAGTTGGTGTTCCATGGAGAAATGAATAAAGCGCTTGTCATGCCAAGTGGCTGAAACAACTTGGGCTAATTTTCTCCAGCAAGAAGCCATTTAGCATTGAAACTTTCGAAATCGCAAAAAGTGAATAGTAATCTTTGTATGAAATAAATGGTAAGAAGGGGCAAAAAATAGCTTAATATGGGACTCGGAAATGATTTACAATCTGTTACATAACTAACTTAATGAGCAAATTTCTCTCTTTCTTCTTATGTTTTTTGAGGTTTAGCCCCTTTGGATACTCCTGCTTGCTCTCTGTACATCATCATCGTATTAATGGAAGTCGTCCTTTTCTAACATTGATTTATGCATTTTCCCTTTATTACCCTTCAGACACACTTCATTCTGCCCGAGTATGTCATGTAAAAAGACCAGAAGCTAGATCTTGATGATGCAAGAGGCAAACTGAAATAGGTTGGCATTTCGGAGGATGAGATGGCTGCTCTTGAGAGGCAGCTTGTGCCTTCAGCCAATGATGTCGGCACGAAAGAAGGGAGCCGAAAAGTTGGCTTTGTGAGTGCTGGAGTAGAATCTCAGGCAGATGGAGGGCTCTTTGTACTGAAAGTTTTGGGCAATTTCTGTAGTCCAAAGGTGAAATGTGTACCAGAGCTGCTCCTTGTACTGAAATTTTCAAATGATGTATTATAGGGCTTCGTTGTGTCAAATCCTCTAAGCTTTCTGGTTTCACAGTTGTATACCCTCGAGTATTGAAAATGTTTCTTAGGTATAACCTGTGAGGACAAAATGCCTCCGCTATATTCGCATTACAATTTTGAATTGGAATCTCCTGGACATTTCATCTAGTTTAATCAGCTGTTTTACACCCATAGGATGTCTAACCAAGTCTCATGTCTAGTGCTTTGAACTCGCTTCTTTGATCAATCATTTTCAGGTTTGACTTAAGAATATCATGTTCAGTTTTCTGGCGAAATCAAGTTTAAATGTTAGTTCATAGCGAGTCGAGTTCCATGTCTTCCGTTTTCATTTCTTATGATGGCCTAGTTTCTATTTCCTTTTTATCTTTTTATTTGATTTAACCAATTCTTAAGTGCAAAAATATTAGTGGAATTTCATAGGAAAAAAAAATTAAAAAGTTTGAAAAATTAGTAAAAATTCATGGGAATTCTAATTTTAATTTTACTCGATTCATGACAGTTTTGTCAACTACAAGATTATAAAATACCAAAGTCGGATTACCAATATAAAACACATGAGGCACATATGAGGTTATACTCGGTTCGGCGGCCCGAGTCTACGCGCGGCCGCCTCTTGATGGCAACGACACGCTTTGTGCAACCGAACGAGCACATTTTCATCGACAAGAAATGCAAAATGGTCTTTTTTTTTGGCATTAAGATTTACGCAGAGAGGAAGGAAGCAATTGGAAACAGTCCTCATGCGCGAGACCTCAAGGTTTAATCTCGACATTTGAATCCCATATTTTGAGGAGCTTACTACGGAATAGAACCAGAGACTGAAACAAAAAACGTCCCGGAGCATAAAACGTACACATACACCGGATTATAGAGTCCCATAGTCCGAGGATATATATTCACCAATTGCAAATGAAAGATTACCACAAAATCACTAATTCTATGATTTTTATAGCTTACCGATGATTTATGTGCAATCCGCTTCACATATAACAAGCCGTACTCCAAGTCGCGCAAAATCTCATCTCGCATATTCACATCCCCAACCAAGAAGACAGCAAGCATCTCTACAAATTTGAGCATAAAAAAATAGATTAAAATACAATAAAGAAACAACTTATTACATTATATGGTAACAACAAGTCCAGACTAATTTATACTACCCGGTGAAGCAGACATACCTAGCTTGCCCAAGATTTCTTTCTTGACCTATCAAGAAAAAATGCAGCTTCAAACCAACGGATGAAAGTTGCAGGCCAATTCTACCGCAATGTGGATTTTCTAGCCCTCTCAATTCCTCTTCGGATACATTTTCGACTACTCCGATTGACATCTTGAGCCACAAAAATAAGTCTCGTAATCCCCAAACAGCTATGCATTGAAGGAATTATGAGGGAAACCAGCTTCGAGGGGCAAAAGTTACATATTCACCATAGGACTTTCATCGGCCAAGCTAAAAAAAGCCATATACAATTGGCTTATATAACATGTGACATCCCGTATTCCGACCTTTTTCAAGTTGTGAATAAATGAAAAGTCTCGTTGATGTATTTCAGCTTATATCTCACTTGAGAATGGCCATCTTGACTAACCAAATGGGAATGGCTAGCTAGGAAATTCAAGTACGTGGACCCAAGAACTTGATCCTGGACCGACTCGTTGGTCATGAAAATTGTCGAGGGAATATTTTGGACCAATATAGGCCGATCTTAGAATGATTAAGGAACGATTTGGATAATACCCTACGCTGGATCACGGGTAGTTCCGTTTTGACCTCGTATGGGTTCCGAACATCCCCGAAATTATTTCTAACGATTGTGCCCAAGGGGACTAGTGATTGACCCTCGCAATTGAATGACAACCAAAGTCGCCATGGCTCGAGTAATTCTTAAACGTGATTTTATCATGGGTCGATACGCGTAACTCCTAAAAGCCGCCCGTTAGTTTGAGATACGCTGAAAATTCTATTGATCGAGATTGATCGCGAATCGAGCTTCGTAATTTGACGTCGGACTTTCGGGGTTTCAATAAATAAAATTTTTGGACGTTTCCTCATCCAAAGTGTCCGAATCCTTCGCGGTTCACCCCAAAGAGGTTCGAGAAAAGTAGATTTGGACTGGATATGGGAAAGGACCCATTTGCCCTCGAAAAATATCCCATTTTTCACTTGGAACGAAGGGTATTTTGGTCATTTTTCCCTTTGGCCGAGATTGACTAGTCAATGATGGTGGAAATGACCATTTTGCCCCTCTTGCTTTTCAAAAACCAATTATTTCCTTGACTATTCATCATCTTCATCTTTCTACCAAAATTTGTGATAAACTTTTCTCTCTCCATCTCCCTTCCCTCACTTGGCCGAACCAACATCTTGCCGCCGCCGTCGCCGGAAAAATTTCGTTGAGCCGCCGCCGACTCGATTTTGAAGCGCAGAGGTCGTGGGCTACCATGGGTCGTCGAAATCGCCGCTAGATTCAAGTTTTCTCAACCGTTCAACGGAGGTTTTTGCAAAATTTTGAGGTAGGATTACTTCTAAACCTAAATTAGCTGGTTAGGTTGCTAATAGACCATAAAATTGTGAATTTTTGGATGAAGAAATGGTTGGATTTGGGTTTGTTGAGGGGTGGCGAAACTTGAAGAAGAAGGAGGAGAGGATTTCATGTTCTTCCATGAATAGTAAGTCAAGAGAGAGATTGTGTAGTCAAAGTTGACCATAGTTACTTTTTGCTAATATTTTAACCATGGTTGGGTTATTTATTAACTCTAGTTATTTTTAAACTATGGTTAGGTTATATGTTAACTATAGTTACTTTATATGTGACGTTATTTCGTTATGCCACGATGCTTAATTGTATGTGACATAATGTCATTATGCCACGGCAATAATTAAATGTGGTATTCTTATAGTTTAGTACTATAGTCGTGGATTTATTAAATGCGTTAGAATTAATATTTGATCGGCCCGGATAAATTTCTACGTGAGTATATTATGGTCGCATGGCATAGATTAAATTATGTGGTAGCGTGATTGATTGGATGGTCCGGTTTAATCCATGGATTAACGTGAGTCAATCGAGTGGTCCGATTTATTAATTCTCTAACGTGAGTGAATCGCGTGAGCCCGATCTATTCTCGAGATAGTATGATGGTCGTATTCAATCAAGTCGTCTCGAGGCCAAAGTGAGCCGTATTCGCTCGATTGTCCGAGACCGAGAAAGTGTGAAAGTCATGTTCAATTAAGTCGTCCGAGACCAAAGTGTCGTGTTCGACTAATTGTCCGAGACTTAATCCGGTCGTGTTCCTATGTGTCCGAGACCGTCATTTACAGGTCGTATTCCTATGTGTCGAGACCCCGGTATATATATATTGATATATATTTATATTTATGGAGCCGTGTTCTATAAAGGTCCGAGGCTCGGTGTTATGGACTCGCATGATGTCGTGGAGTCACGTGGAATATTCCCTGGAATGACGTAGAATATTTGTGGAGTAATGTAGAATTTTATACGATAGCCTGAGGCGTGAACGCGGGCTTTAGAGCAACGTGGGTTATCGTTATTCCGGGGTCGAGTTGTGATTTATCAATATGAGGGTAACGTAGAATATTTGAGAAGTGTGGGAATATTCGGAAGGGAAATGGAATATTCCGGGATTTATTAGTGGAATTATTGAGGAAAAAATGAGGATATGTCGAGCTTCGTTGTTTTAAAAATTTGTCGGGAGGCACTAGCGACTGAGTTAGGGTTAGAGGTTTTCCCTATCGAGATTTTATCTCACCCCGTCGTGGGTTCGTTGTTTTTCGATCCTCCGCCGCATTAGTGCATGATCCGCCCTGCAGGTCGTGGCACCCGAAGAGGATGGGGACGTTGTGGAGCCTTCCGATGCGCAGCGACCTCCAGAGTAGGATGAGGCCTAGAGTAGCTGGTCTCTTAACTTTGGTAGATCGTTTTATTTTGGGAGTGTAGCGAGCTTCGACCACGTAATCCTTTTGTTATAGTTGGTCACGGGCTTGACAGGTGGCCCTGAAGCCCTAGGTTTGATAGTTTGTAACAACTATGTATATATGTACATGAGTTTATTTTTATCATCCCAAGTTATCGTAGTATCGTTATTTTCTCGTATGGGGATTTCTTCGCTTCCGCGATGTGTTTGTTGTCCTTTGGATCCTGGAGAACCGTACGAGATTATGGCCAGGTGGGATGTCGACAAGCTCGAGAGGGTTCGGGTCGTGACATAACATCACATTAGAAAAAGTTACAATACGAATGTTAGCAACCCAAAATCATAGAATCTCATCCATACCATGGTCTATTGCCATTTTATTGGCGATATTTTTCCTAAGAATGCTTATCTTGGTTCCCTCCTTGGTCGATAAAATATCTTCTAGAACCTCATCATGCGCAGGTTCATACACATACTCGGGATCTCCATATTCGGAAAAGTTTCTATCCCTCCTGTTTTGGTCACGGATGTAATTATGAATAGCACAACATGCTATGACAATATGTGCTTGCTTCCTAAGTGAAAATGGCGGTATGCATCTTAAAACCCAAAAACGATTCTTTAACGCCTCGAGGGATCTCTCAATGACATTCCTATGTGAAGAATGTCTATAGTTGAAAAGTTCTCTTGCCGTTGTTAGTTGCACATTTCTTCCGAAATCATTTATATGATACCGATCACCTTTAAAAGGTGTTAAAAATCCTGGAGTTGATGCATACCCAGAATCCACCACATAGTATTTGCCTATAACAAAGCATTCAAGGTCTTAATCATGATACGTGATCACAAGCAAATTCACAAGGACAATTAATCATTTTAAAGCAAACAATTACCTGGAGGGGGTTGAGGAAATTGTAGTGTGGGATCCTCGAGTGCTAACGCGAGCACCCGACAATCATTGGCGAGATCCTTCCCAACCAGCATAGACAAATGTAAACTTCATATCAAACGAACACACACACAATATGTTTTGAGTAGTAGTTTCCTTCCTACCTCTAAAACGGTTCTCAAAGGTGCAGCAGGTACTCTCGCATCAATATGAGTGCCATCAATTACGCCCACGCACCCCTGTCACAATTATCACGGTCCAACGTTAACCAACATTATAAACAAAATTCACGCTAATGGTGCAAAGCAAGAATAAAGAAGCATACCTTAAAGTAAGGCTTATGCTTAGGATCTATCGAGAATCTCCAATGGAACAACATCAAAGGGAGGTGGTGCAATAATCTCCTTTGCAAGTTTTCGAACTACTTTTAGAACTAAATTGAAGTACCAACTAATAGTCCGTCCCGAACACTGCAATCTCTCGATCAAGTCTCTATTGGAACTGCCATGACATATTAGATATAAGAAAATCCCAACTTTGTTCATCTACTTTAAGATATCGATCTGTCACCCAACCAACCTCTTGCAGTCAACAATCCACATAGGTTAAGAAAAACATGCCTCTCCATTCTAAATGCTTCGTATACTCTATCGAAGTTCATGAATAATTTCCCCGATCCATTGCGCTCCCGACAAAGCATCGTCCCTAACGAGTTCTCTCGTGCGCATAGCAATGTGCAGCTTACCAAGACATAACCATGCCATAAGTATATGATAATAGTCATCATCAAAGTCTTCCCAACTTGGTTCACTTCCTCCAACCGAAGCTACCGCACTAACTCCCTCCATATTTCCTATAAAATGAAAGGCATCAATAGACGACACCACACGATATTGTAAGGTGAAAAGAGAGAAAGAAATGAAAGACTTTATCTGTTGCCAAGTAAAGAAATCTAAATAATAGTCAGCACATAACTACGCAATTCAATAACAACGAGGAAACCAAGTTACAAAATAACCATACTTGCTTAAAAAAAACCTAAGCTAGAATGTCTCAAATACATAGGTCTTTTAATCTTATAAATCCACGTAGAAATCCATAACATATGCCAACATCTACTTAAATAGAATCAAGCACATAACGTCGCCATTCGGGTTCCGTCAGGATGAAACCCTCTCTCCAAATAGCATTCATGGAACCATGATCTCGAGCTTTGGTATAAAGAGTCGGTTCCATGTCGGGCATGCTTTTCGGGATGGCAATGAAGGCTCTCATGGAGTAGGGGTCTATAGGCCGTGGGGTTTGTGAGGTGTGAGATGTATGTGATGATTGAGCCATTCTAAATTGGAGAGATTCAAAATGGCTTTGCATGCGCTGTCAAATTCGTATGAAGTGCTCTTTCTCCTCCTCTTCAAATTTGGAGTCCTATTCAACTCGTGCTTCTCGAGAACCGGGGTAGCCCCGGGTTCATCATCCGACCCTTGCCCAATTTGGTATTCATTATGTAACCCATCTTCCGATGCAGATTCTTGCACCCTTACTTCCTCCGGTGTACCTAATGGGACACTACCAAGCAAATTCATCCCCAAAGCGATCCTCCGATGACATCGATCCCGCACATTTCTCGATGCAAACTCTCCAAGAAGCATATGTATCCCCAAACACCACACAAAGTCGGAGATATAAAGGAAACCCTTCCTTTCTGAATGTAGCCCATTCGGTATATTCCTACGCCATTTTCAAGGGACATGCACCAACAAGTTCCAATAAACATACACATGAAGCTAGAACAAAAATCTCAAAAGCCAGGCTATACCTTCACATGAGTCTCCCACGTAGTTTCATCATCCACAACAATCCCGTTATTTATATTGTCCCATCTAAATCCGGTTTGGTTAAGGAGCTTCTTGAAATTGCCATATAGCTTCTTCGGTTTGAATGTCCTGTTCTTGAACTTGTCCATAGAATATTGGCACCTTGTCTACTTATTGAGCTCGCATTGAATGTTATTCCACCCCTGCTTTGTTGAAGGTAGAGGTAGTTCAATTCCCCTTCTTAACCTCGTCTACCATCAAGCTTACCAATAATTGCGTCAATGGCTCGGTCCACTTAGCAATGACCGTTTCTTTTTGGGATGCCATTTAATGTAAACCGATCGAGTATAACATGAGCCAAATCATTAAAATGAATTAAAACATTTGTTCAATCCATAGAGAACTTGCTTATGCGCATTTCATAATAATTAATCTGCTGAAATAGTAATTTTGAAGTGCAAAAGTTGCGCATATCACTACCTTTGTTGACCAAATACAATCCTTCGGAGGGTATCGCTTATATGATCATATTCCTGTTCAAGAAATCGGATAGAATGTAAAAAGGAAATGTTATATGCACAGAAAGCATGAAGCAAGAAGTTTCATTGCAAAAAGAGATATCTACATACATGCCATCTCGATGCTCATTAAATCCCTATATACATGCATTAAACCACAAGTAAGCATTATCAAGCGATCCAAGTTTAAAGCGGTTGTGCGGATTCGTCCATGTACACATAAGCCTAGTGACACTCGCACTAGAAATAAACGAGGAAAGAAGGATCTACAACAACCAATCTAAACATAACATAATAGCATCAAACTATCACAAGATATGCTCGAAGCCGCACCATTATGTTTGACTACGAGGGTTAGATAAATGAGTACCAATATCCTAAAGCTTGACCCGCAATCGCAACAACAGAGATTACTAAGGTCATAGAGATAGATCTCTTGAATGGGGAAGAGTAGATATATCCCTTTCACCTATACGTTCATCGTTTTAGGTGATAATATTTTGCATTGTGCATGTACTATTTGACTTGGTTCTCCATTGATGCTTACACAACTTAGCCAATCAATTAAGATTTGCTATCCCATTCCAATGAGAAATAATTCTGTTCATGCCGGAAACCTAGAATAGAGATACGTACTATTATATTCAAGAAATGGAGCATATTGATGGCTCTTCCTATAACTCTGGCAACATGTAACATTTAGTCTATGGCAAATTTAGCGGATAATGGGAACAATATAGAATTGCTATCTCATTGCACGTGAAAACTACACGCGCACACGCACACACACATATATATTTTGGGGGGGGGTAATCGCTCTTTTAGGAAACTTGTTAAGCAACTAACTAACAAAGGTGCCCTTAAAATGTAGTAACATTTCCCGAGATGAAACAATTTCCTTAAAATGTAGTGACATTTCCCGAGATCAAAATTTCAACGAAATCAATATACTTCTCATAGAGACTATGATCAACACCCTAGTAAATGCTTCCATTTCCCAATAGGAGCTGCATGTCGGTGATAGTGTTGTATGTCGCCCAATTGTTTCCTTCCACACTTTCTTTCGTCCGACTGTGTGATTTGAGATTTGCTACGTAGCCTTCTTCTAATTATGCAAGAGTTTCGGTTAAGCCCTTTGTTACCAAATTCTCCCTTTCTACCTACAGTATTAGAGATAAGGAGTTGTAGAACGAAACTTGAGTGTTAATGTGATCTTTTGGGGACTGCTGGGTCTTATTTCATTAGAGTTCTCGAGATAACTCTTTTGGAATATTTTTCTTTCGTGAAACTCAATTAGTCGAGTTCTACTGGGACATATTTAGGTGTGAAAGATGAATGGGAGCTATCAAGTTGCATAATCAATTGAACAAAGACGCCACAAAGACCCGGAGGGAAAAAACCAACATACCCACACTTCGAAAACAACGTCCCAACCAACAAGAAAAAGCGCACCGATCCTACAGGTTTCAAGATGAGCTAAACAAGCTATACCATACGAAAGAGGGGAGAGAGACAAATTGAATTCCACAAGCCGCACGAAATCGGAAGCAAACAATACAACTAAGCACACATTAGTAGCAGAGAAATCACAAGAGCGAGGATTTGACGAAGATGAAGACGTATCAGCACTCCTCCACTTCAAAGCTTCAAATTTTACACGTCCTCGAAGACAGGGAGACCAAACCCATCAAGATTTCTCTCTCAAATATCCAAAAGATCTTAAAGTTCCGCGGCTCCGACCTATGATTGATACACCGAACCGAAATGAGGTGACGCTTAGAACGGGAAAAATGCAGTGACAAAGGACGAATGCCCAACCGTTGAGGTGAGAGGAAAGCGAAGCCGAATAGAGAGAGAAAACCCTAACCTCGCAGAGATCCGACTTCCATCGACACAAAAGATGAATCGCGGTCGAGAAGAGGTCGTCGGACATGCGAATCGGGAGGCGATGGCGGAGAGCGGAGATGGATGCATGGCCGGGATTGACCGAGAACATTGTGGAGCGTCGATCCGGAGAGAAACGTTAGGCGTTGAAGAGGGAGAGAACTTGGGCGTTCACGAAGAGAATAAGGCTTAAAATATGATCGACAGAGAAGAGGAGTTCACAAGTGAAGCCATTCTCGGATCGAGAGAAGTGAAAATTTTTTACTTTTAGGATGAGACGCAAAATCCGATCGAGGCAAGATTTTCATGCGTAATTGAAAAACACAACCGGAAGTCAAATTTTTTTTTATCAAACTTTGATCGAGGCTTTTATCAAACGCATTTCTCTGTAGGATGGGCTTCTAGAAGAGAAATGAAAATTTTGAAGTGTTTTCATGTAGGCCCTAAATAAAATAATATGCCTTTTAAAAAAAAACTCAAGAAACTTAAGGTTGGCCACTTTGGTGACTAACAAACCATTTAATTCTCAAGTTTTATTAAATTCATGTGCCTAAGGACAAAAACATAAATTCAACATTCAAGGGCAAAATGGTAAATTTATGTGTCAAGGGAAAATTCGTAAATAAGTTTTATGGGCAAAAACGTAATTTTATTGTCACAAGATGACAAAATAAGGGTGAAAACTGTAATTTTTTCGCAAAATGACAAAACTGGGGCAAAATTGCAAATTTCACATCCAAGGAAAAATAGTAAAGCCAAGTGGCCAAGGGCAGAAATACAAGTTTAGATGCAGCAAAAAAAGACAAAAAGCTGTGCCTGTGGCCTAATGATAAGGTGTTTGACTTCAAATCTAATGTTGTGGGTTCGAGTCCCGCAAGCGTGCTTTATGGCCTTCCCAGTATCTTTTTTTTTTTATGAGCCTCCTTGGGCACGTGCCATGCACGTGTCCATCTTCATCCCCAACGCGAACAGAAACGTTCGCGCAAGGAACAGTAAAAAAATCTCTATTTTGCATGGCACGTACCCATCTTCTTCCCCAACGCGAACAGAAGCGTTTGCGCAAGGAACAGTGAAAAAATCCCTGTTTTACATCACCACGCCGCTAGGCCTTCGATCGCTCGATTCTCCTCCAAAAGCCCATTATAAGCCAAATTAATGGGTGGGTTTTATCTAACATGCCGGCGCGACCACATAGGTTCCAGAATCAGCATATTTTTTTTAAAAATAAGTCCCACTTGGGCACGTGCCATGTACGTGTCCATCTTCTTCCCCAACTTGAATAGAAACGTCGCGCAAGGAACAGTGAAAAAATCCCTATTTTGCATCACCACACCGCTAAGCCTTCGATCGCTTGATTCTCCTCCGAAAGCCCATTATAAGCCGAATTAATGGGCGGGTTTTATCTAACATGCCGGTGCGACCACATAGGTTCCAGAATCAACGAAAAAGACGAAGTATTTTGCTCGGAATCAAGCAAAAACATTTCTTGGATGCAAACCCTAATCCGAAATTTCAACCGCCAAATTTGTCTTCGGCAAACGTCCAAATGCCAAGACATCTTAGGGATTTTATTCCTCATGGCTAGGTGACTCTATTGGTCGAAATCCAGGCCTTGATTCGCATCAATTTGGTTGGAATCGGCGATTTTCAAATTAGCCCGAAAAGCCACAATTTACAATTTATCCTAAAATTCCCCAATTCATAATTTGCCCACAAAATTCATCCATGAACATCAATGCAAAATTCATCAAGCCTTCATCACATACATATAAACTTTACACTTAATCGAAAAATCATGAGATCCTAAACGCGTGCTCCGATACCAACTGTAAGCAATTGAACATAAACTTCACGCGGAAATTCAATCATAGACGGATCTTCGATCTTCATGATTTTCACAATAAGTAAGATGAAGTCGTACCTTTGTCCATATTGATTCTTCAAGAACGATTAATGCGGTAAGACAAAGACGATGAATAATATGATTTCTCTCCCTTAACCCTCTGTTCTTTCACGTTAACTATCTAATGGAGGATAGAAAACACAAACCGACGTCTGTTTGTTAAACGTCATTTTTCGATGGGTTGGAGAGAGGACAAGATTCAATTTAAATAAAGCTATCAATAGGCACCTCTTCAACAAGAAGAACAAGTTGACTATTGTGCACCAGTGAACACGATTGAGCTCAGCGTTTTTAACGATCTCGACGAGTTGGCTTGCGATTCTAGTGCGAGTTCAAGTGATCTATGATTTAATTACGTTTCGACCAGGTTTGTGTAAATCAAAGTATGATGAAAATGAAGTTTCCTAATCAAACATAATAATCAATTACTTAACTAATGCATATAATCATAAATTTCCAGCAGAATCTCTAGTCCACATTTTTTGTTGTCTAGAAAGAGGAAATCATTTTCCTAAACTTTCCAAATTTAAGCATAGATTTTCCGTTAACTAGGAGGAAGATTTTTCCTTGAATTATTTTTCTAAGCGATTCAACCGCTAAAAAATGAGAAAAATACATCTAAAAAACATCCCGCGAAACAAGCGAAGCGTAAAGGATTTCGGGATTTTCTTGTTGATGAAGATCAGCTTGTAAAGAGATTCCCCACTTTATTCCCTTGAGAGAGAATTGGCCCCAAGCTATGAGGAATGGTGGTGAAAATAGAAGTCGGGAAATGCTCGGGGAAAAGAGTTATCATCAGCTACAGTTCGAAGATTATATGCCACAGCACAATTATTTCCCTTAATCTAGGACAAGCCTAAATAGCAAAAAGATCATTAAACGATCTCTGTTCTGTTTCACAGTACGTTTCACTTTTATTTCAAGAACACTGAGGACATGGGAACAATGAAGTTTCCTTTCGGTAATCATCCAGATCATCGCTTTTTCGTCATCCATCATCTGAAATGAAATCGTTAGATCCTCATAGTGGAGAAATGCGCAAACTCTAGTCTAATCTGCAATCGGCACTAGATCCGTAGCTGTAATTTGATCCTGCGGGTTCGCCATCCATTCTTCCCAAGCTGAGTCTCTTAGGGTCTTCGCAATCGGCGGTAAGCATCGTTGTTGCCAGATTTGAACCCAAATGCGCTCTGGCGACCGGTCTCGACAAATTTGGACCCATCTCTGTCATCCTCCACCATGTCTCCGATCCAAGGCCCAGGCCGAGTCTCTGCCAGAGCTTCCCAGTTCCCACGACCTCAACTCACTCGACTGGCTTGAACACTGCCTTCCTCCCTCTCCCACGACCATTTTCACCTGAATTTCCACAATCGTCAGCCACATTTCGAGTCTCCTTGATGCTCGATTTAATTGCGCTAGCCTTCTCTCCAACAGAAATTTGTGATGCTAGGTATTAGAGGGGCCAAATCTTACAATGTTTCAAAATAAACGTGTAATGTAAGAATTCGAAAGCCCAAAATACTACGTTGTCGGTATTGTTCGTGTTCTTATGACATGACTTAATGTGTTTATTGTCAGATTGCTGTACTTGAGATTAAATGGGGCGTAATCTTACTCAGAAATAGCGGCAGCACTGATTAGAAAATACAGTATAAGCACTAATCTTACCCCTTGATATGCCTAATATTCGTCAATATTGCTTGTCTTAGGCAAGCAATATTGACGAATTATTCAACGACGATTTTATTTCAGGAACCAATCTTTGGGCAATCTCTCTACGTCATGTCACATCCTAGTTCTCTTCTACTGTTAATGGTTTGAATTTTTTCAATTTTAGTGTTCTCGGAAAAAATACTACAAAATGATGTATCAGATGAAATTAAGCAAATTGGAAAATCTTGATGACACATAGGCTGTAATATGATTAAGAACGAAAACTTTAAAAATAGAAACGAAATGGACGTAAACCCTCATCTAAACATTTGTGACTAGCTAAGCCAAGATTTTTTTTTTGAGGAATTTCCCTTTAAATTATCATGTGTTTTAGGGGTAAGCATGGACCTGGGTCCGAGGCCTAGACTTAGAAACCGACCTTGTTATAACCGGTTCCCGAGTTTTGGAACCGAGAACCGACCCTATTTGTCTTCGAACCTGTTTTGGAACCAACCTTGTTTTTGGTCCGGTTCCGGGGTTTACCCGAGAACCTCGTTTTCCATGTTTTTTTCCATCAAAATAATATGAGTATCGATGAAATGAGCAATAAAAATTACAATCCACCAAAAGCAACAATCCAAAATATAATAATAGATAATAGTATGATCCGCCAAAGGTAACAAACCCCGATATGAAAAATAGAAGTTACAATCCACCAAAAACAACAATGATCCACCAGAATAGTGAATTAACAAAGAGCAAATCTTCCTATTGCACTTCAATTTTCGTTGTACCCACTAAAAATAGAACTGAAATTGTAGGACCAAAGTAACATGCTAGAAGACACCACAATAAGCGCGCATGAACCAGCACTAGAAAAACTCAAACACCACGGGCACAAAACCAAAATCATCGATGAGGAGACATCACAACTAGAGCTGTAAAATTTTAACTGTCCCCACAAGAACAATCCGGCGAAAGAAAGTAAGAACAGCAAAAGATCCCGAAGAACGAGTCCACTGAGCATAACTCCTCCTCCAAGAGTGATATCACGAGCCAATCTACTTGTAACGAAATCTCTCACAAAGAGCTGAAATTCATACATAGAGAAAAATCAACAAGAAACCATGCTCTAGAGACAAATGCAAAAGTGCCGATCGATGAAGTCTATTTACTTACCACAAAATCGTAGCTTACACAAAATGAAGTCTATTTACCAATGATAATGTCCTCGGTAAGACAATCCAAATCTAAAAACCAAAAAAGAAATTAGAAAAATACTTATTCAATAGATAGATATGCGAATGAATTACAAGAGAAAGAAATATACACAACTTACCCGACTCAAACTTTTTCTGCATTCTCGATGCACTCTTCAACATTAATCGACATGCGAATGGCTCTCAACCAATCTTGAGTGCAAATCAGACTTTCCACCACTCTAGGAGTTAAAGAACTTCGAAAGCTGTTAAGCACACGGCCTAATGTACTAAAAGTTGACTCTAAGTAACGGTAGTCATCGGAATAGACAAAACATCCCGAGTCATCAATGATAAGATTTTGTACTTTGACCCAATACTCTTCCACCACATCAAAAGGTCAAGATTAAGGACAACTTTACTTTCAGCTTTAAGATACCGATCAAGATCAGATTTTTTTTATCATCAAACGCATTTTTCTTCACATTAAGAAACCTTTTTGCCAAGTTTGGATGTCATGCACGCTATTACCTTCATTGTCACCACTATTGGAATCACTACTACTAGTACTCACATTCGAACCATCAAAATTCCGTTTACTAGAAGAACCCACAAAGGATTTCTTATAAAATACAAACAAACTCTCCAAGGCAAGCTTCACCTTATCATGCATCTCATCAATTTTCGCTTCATCATCATACATTTGTCCATAAATTAACTTCACATAATGCAACTTTGTTGTAGGATCCAATGCAACCGCAATCAACACCATCATATTCACTTTATCCAAACTCCCATAATACTTGTCAAACTTCTCTTTCATTTTTGTTCCCATAGCTTTAAGCTTAGGGTCCAAAGCATTCGCTGCATCATTCAAATATTTATACAAAAAAGCTATCTCCTCAAAATACACATTTGAAGTAACATATGAACTCCCGACATCCATTTGGTGGCATCATAAAACTGTTTAAAAATTTAGAAAGAATGATGACATTTTCCCAATCTTCATCTTGAGGAGCATTATTGTCAATATCCCTTAAGAAAGACAAATCATCTTCTTCCAATCTTTTAGAAGCTTTTCTAAATTTTATGGCGGCGCCCAACATTAGGTAAGTAGAGTTCCATCTAGTGGCAACATCAAGACAAACCGAATCCTTGTATGTGATCCTTTCAATCTTAATACAAGATTGAAATGTTTTTGCTCTCATGAGAGAACTCCTCACATACCTAACTACGTTACGGATACGTGTAATAGAATCATGCACCTCTTTCAATCCATCTTTTATAATCAAGTTTACTATATGAGCAGTGCACCTCATATGTAAATAATCACCATTCAAGATCAAAAACCGTTCAGTTGAGAATTTTTCTTCAAATAATCAACGGCCACATAATTGGAACTAGCATTATCCACGGTTATTGTGGACACCTTTCTTTCTATTCCCCACTCATAAATGCATTTCTCCACCATCTTCCCAACCTTCCTACCCTTGTGACTATGCATCACTACAAAATTGATGATTCTTTTATGCAACTTCTAGTTTTCATCAATAAAATGCGCAGTGAGACATAAATAGTTCAAGTTTTGAATGGAACCCCACATATTAGTTGTGAGTGCAATCCTAGAATTAATAAGCTTTCAAACAAGTTCTTTCACTCAAATACAACTTCATACAATCTCTAGCAATCGTAAATCGTGACACATGTTGGAAGAGAGGTTGTAATTTAGTAACATAATCATGAAAACTGACATGCTCAACCATGGAAAAAGGTTGTTCATCAATAATGATCATCCGAGCAAGCATGTGCCTATTACGTTCTTGGTAAAACTTTCACATCGTTAAGACACTACCACCACTAGTATTTTTCCCTGCCTCGCCAGCCACATCTTTGCTACGTGGTGCAAAAATCGTTTGCTTCTTATCTGCATGAGGATACTTTTTGCACTTGCTCAAGTGCTTCCGTATAGTAGATGTTCCATGATTAACATTATATTCATACTCAATCCCACAGTAAATGCACTTGACCTTAATTGTTTTTTGTGTCTCATCATCTACAATTCTCAAAAAGTGATCCCACATCTTTGAGTGATTAGCTCGCTTTTTGCTAAGAGGAAGACAACAGCTAGGCATCGTCGCCTTAATTGTCGCACTCACACTCACGGTTGATTCCACTTCAATTCCATGGAATGGCAATTCCATCATATCACTATGTCCATGCACTTCCATTGATATGTCCTTGTCTTGGTCCATCTGAAAACAAGTTATACAATAGTGTTAGGATCCTACTGAAAACAAAAAGAAATCCAATGTTAGAGTCCACTGAGCAGAACTTCAAAATTATATGTATAAAAGCCATGCGATCTGTTCACTTCCCTATCTCAAATTGCAGATTTGAGCAAAAGTTTCTTTTAGTTTAACAATACATCCATTGAAAAGTTGGAGAATCTGTTCACTTCCCTATCTCAAATTGCAGATTCAAAGCAAAAGTAATGTTGGGACTCTTTTTGACTAAGAATGTTGTGAGTCGCATTTTTCTACGACATTCTTTCGGCAAAATATAAAAGATTTATTATCTCCGTACATGGATGTTGATATATTTTCTTTATGAAATGAAGTTTGGAGTGAATTTTATATAAACAAAGCTGGGAAGATGATAGCCTAATCATTTCTCCACTTAGAGATGCAAATCACCCATTCCCTGAAGAAGCCAAACTCTCCTGTGGGATGAAAATTTCATTTTATTTCATCAACAAGATCTCCCTTCGATGGGGACTTTTCAGAATGAATCAGGTTTTCCATCAAACTTCCAAGAATCAAAGAAAACTCCAGCTAATACAAAGGGGCATCTCAATGCTAACACTAGGAACTTGAGAGCAAATGCTAAAGCAAACTTGGCAAAGAAAAGCCTGAGGAATGCATCAATCACCCACAACGGCTTAAGATGTACAAAGAGACAAATGAAATCGAACTCACCTCGCTCTGGATAGCTACGTCGGTGTCGGTGAGATGCAAAAAGAGAGGCGATGAAGAGCTGTGTTGTGTCTTCGCGGTGCCGATGATGGTGACAAAGAGAGTGAGCCAATGCTGGCGAGTTGGCGACAACGAGAGAGAGAGAGAGTACGACGAGATGGGAAGAAACAGAGGACTGCAAGGAGGTAAGGGTCGTGGAGGCAACCAAAGGGCAAACGATGCTGGACTGGACACTAGGTTTTTTTTTTTAAAGTAACTAAAAACCAGTTCTAAAATCGGTTCGGGTGGGTCTTCACCTAGAACCAGGAAGCGGACCGGTTTCAACCGATTCCCAAAAATTAGAACCGATTTCCGACCCTGTTTTTCGGGTGGGCCGATCTGGGTTTTGGGTAAACCCGGTCTTGTTGCACACCCCTAATATGTTTGACCATGTTGGTGTCAAATGCATTGATCATTGAAACATGAGGTTAATGCATGCATGAAAACTGTTCTATTTTTCTATTCCGGGAAACAAATTTGGAAAAGAAATCATTTTGCTAATGCAATTTCATTTTTTTTATTTTCGAGACAATTGTTTATCCTAGAAATAGATTTAGAATAAAAATAAGAAATAGAAATATTATACTTTTATATTTCGGAACAAAAACAGAAATAAGAATTTTTCTCATTAGTCACTCTCTCTTTCTTTACGTGCGATATCCCCTCTCTCTCGCATCACCCCCGTCGATCGCCGTGCCGGTGTTCGCCGACGCGCAGTAGTCATCCGTCGGTCGCCTCTCTCGCGTCCCTACTATTGGCCATCGTTCGCCATTCAACACCGGGTCGCCATCCATTGGTGTGAAGCACCATCCATCGGTCACTAGTCATTGTTTGTTGTCACCGGTCGCGGCCGTTGTTTGCCGATCATTGGTCGCCCTTCGCCGGCTACTTGTCATCAGCTGCCCATCTTCGGTCCCCCAGCTCTTGTTCGCCGTTTGCGATTCGCCATCCGCCCGGCCGCTCGTTGTCCGCCTCGTCGGTTGCCAACCGAGGCCCAAAGAGGCTGCAATCGTAGAAATTTTATACTTTTATCAAACGAATTTCTATTTCGAGAATAAAAATATTTTATCGTTATCAAACGAGCGTCTCTACTCGAAACTTGTCCGGGGAATAAAATTACATCTCGAGAAGAGAATAGTTGTCATTCCGCCCTAAAAGTGGAGGGACAACTAATCTTGGGTCATTTTACAGTATTATTCCCCTACAATGTTCTAAACACAACTCAGGAATTCTAATCCACGTCTCTACTGTTGACATGGAAGCTGCATCCCAATCATATGATATGCGTATCTCCAATTTAAAAATAAAGAACACGGATTACAATTTAAAATACCAATATTCTAAGATTCTAGATAGTTATATGATAAACAAAAGGTTATCTTTGGTGATACTAAGAAAAAGGGCAGATTCCTATAGAACTATAAAGAGCTTTCTCGGTGTTCTTCTTTATCACTTAGGTGTGGGTGGCTTTTACTCTGACTTTTGACTTTTTGTAGATTGTGCGGAGCCGTCACTTTATCTTTTACTTAAACCCAAATACTCAAAACTTTCGAGTAGAAACTCACATATGTTTTATTTAGGTCTAATACCCGAAAAAACCTTCAACTTTAGCATTTGTGACAATTATATTCAAAACTCTTTTTTGTCTCATGAAAAACCCCCAACTTTACTTTTGACCCAATTCTACCGGTCTAGTTCAAAAAAAACCCTCAACTTTAGCATATGTCCCAATTATATCCAAAACTTTTTTTGTCTCTTAAAAAACCTTCAAGTTTTACTTTTGTCCCAATTCTACCACCGACAATCTTCCGTCCATAATCACCATTAATTAATTCTACGTGACTCGAGTTTTCTCGTCGAACTTACTAATGAATTTTCGAAATTTAGAAACAGTATATTTCGGGGACGATGAGGTTTTAGATCGTTAGTCCAAATATCTTCATGTCTAGCCATTTTTTAGGTTGTTGAGTGCGAAGAGAATACAAAACATGCCATTTTGACCGAGTTTATATCTCCCGGCAATATGTAGGTACAACAAACTACGGAAGAGAAGTTGGGGAGTTTTTTTATGTCCGCTTTAATGAGGTGTAATTCATTAACAACGTAAAAATGTCACATATGATTAACTAATGGAGATTATGGATGGAAGGCTATTGATGGTAAAATTGGGACAAAAGTAGCGATTGGAGGTTTTTTATTAGACAAAAAAGAGTTTTGGATATAATTGAAACATATATTAAAGTTGATGATTTTTTTTATACTAGGCTAGTAGAATTGGGACAAAAGTAAAAGTTTGGGGTAGAATTGGAACAAATGTAAAGTTTGATGTTTTTTATGAGATAAAAAAAGGTTTTGGTAGAATTGTCACAAATGCTAAAGTTTGAGGTTTTTTTTGGGTATTTGGCCATTTATTTATAGTTTCCTAAGTAAATGTAACAAATGGTTCCTTAACCATTGTTGAGAATCTAAGTGCATATGGCAACACTTCGCTTCAAAAAGTAACTTTTGGTCGGAAGTTAATTTTTCCACTTATACTCAAAAGTAGAAATTGATTTTTCCACTTCTACTCAAAAGGAGAAGTTGATTTTTTTACTTATGTTCCCGAAGTTGATTTTTTATTAGAGAAATTTATTTGATAACGGTTAAAATTTTCTATTTCTAGAATATTATTAACACAAAATCTTCTACGACGAATTATTATCGGCAGCAAAAAATTTCTACTTCATTTTAATATTAAAAATATTATTAAATTTTAAAAAAGATTTTTTTTTTACCTCGGTGGCCGAGAGATGGCGACTTGGTGATGGCCCGTACAGTAGATCAAAGGCGGTGGTTGGTGGTGGGTGGTGATTGGTGTGGGACGGTAGCGATCGACGAGGGACAGTGGTTGGCCGCGGGTGGAGGTCTTAGGTAGTTCTTGGCGGTTGCCTAGGGGGGTGGTCGGTTGTGACTAGAGGAGTTCGAGGGGGGGACCGGCAAGGAGAGGGTGGCAACGACGGTCGGTGGTGGTTGGTGGAGGGCGGCAATGGTCGGTGGCGGGCAACCGTGGTCTGTTGTGGGTGGTGTAGTCGGCAGAGGTTGGTGGTTAGTGACGGTGAAGGCGTGATTGGGCGAGAGGCATAATGAAAAAGGGTGAGGGCGTAATGAAAAGAGGGTGAAGCGAGAAATACTTCTTGAGTTGAGAAATATTTTTTTTAGCTTATCAAATTGAAGAAAAAAACAACTTCAAAAAGAGAAATTTCTTTCGAAGTAAAAATTTTTATCAAACGGATATCTGCTTCAAATGTTGCTTTTTCGAATGGATTTCTGCCCTAAAAACACTTCTAAAGTAGAAATTCACTTTCAAAAATGTTATCATGGGCACCAGGACCATCCCGCTACTTTTCTTTTCAAACGAAAAGCATTTTTTCTTTTACTTCTCGTCAAACCTTCTTTTTATCGGTCAAATTTTGCTAACATGGATGAGAATTACTGACGTTAATGTTGGAGTACATATCGGTCATGATCCGCCGGACATTCTAGTGACCACCAGCAGGGTCGATGCTCCAAGCCCAAACCAAGACGCCCTTATGGAAGTGCCAGTCAACAATAGGAAAAAAATTAAACCGTCGGACCTAAGATCTCTTGTTTTCTTTTGACCAGTTCCTTTACAAGTGCACCTAAGCAGTTGACTTTCCGAACGTTATTCAAGTAAGCTGTGAGATTTACGTAGTTGCCATAACTGAAACCTAACAAGGTTTTTGAGGAATGGGGGAACGAGAAACAAAGAATTGTATTGTTGCTTCCCAAGCTTCTTTTCTATTAAAGCGTGTGAACTTATCTCACTATTTCTTTATGCTTGTCCCTAATTCTATCACTCATAAGAAGAATTTATCCGGCAATCCTTGAGTCCTTATCATCTTGTCATGATAAACTAATTGAACAATCAAATTGAAAGTTTCTGACCAAAATTGACCTATATTGAAATCATGCATTGCACAAAAAATCAGTAGCGCCCAAAATCGACTCCTGCGTATACCCAAAAAACATATCACTTAAAATATAACGATGGATTTGGTCTAACCTGCAATTGAAATCTTATAATAGAAATGACCTATATTTCAATAGGAGTCAAAATCGAAATCCATATGACCCATCTATTGGACATCTCTAGTAAGTGAAATTAAGGTGACAAATTAGATGGATTACCGTGCACCCTTTTATCATGACCAACACAGTAGGGAAAGCTACAAAAACTCAAAATTGTGGCTAGGTTGATTTACACAAGTCTTAGATCTCGCGTAAATATCTTAGCTCTTATTAATTTGTCTTAACCTATATAGAAGAAAACTCTCTTTTTTCCCAAAGAAATGTCTAGAACCTTTTTTTCTTTTCATATTTTCGCCAACATGTTTGAAGTTGTATGTTTCAAACTAACCGCACGGAGCATATGAATAGGTTAATGAATACAAATAAAGAATTCAGCAACATTTTCCAGCTTCAACAGGCGGTGAATGAGGACGGCGAAATTGGACCAAAACTAACTGGTTCCCACCAGGAAGAATAGTTCAACACGACAGAACTATCTACAGCTTTTTACTCCTTAATTGTAGGACAACCAAAACTAAGTTTCGTAGTCTGTTAATCAAACGAGAATAGGAAATAAGCAAGCAATACGCAGTACTTGGATCACATCTGTTCACCGAACTCAGAATTGCATCAAGAGCTCGACCGCCTTTTAGGATGCATGGACGTAGTAAAACAAAATCACGTTCGGTTGCTTAACAAGACATCTCAAGTAGAATTGGTTCCTGTGTAACTTGGTCAAGAACAGCAGAAGAACCAAGAGAGCAGCCAAGCGCCATGGGAAGCCCTCAGCATCCGACTTGCCATGGCAGCCAGTGGAAGCTGTCATCTTCTTCTTACGGTCATCCGCATTTGAATAACAACGAACAATTATCATGATGGCCAATGGAATTGCAGGAAGAACCCAACCCATGTTCTCTCTTGTTGACTTCGCAGATAAAACGTAGGAGACATACCTTGGTAGGCATATTAAACATGATACGAGTCCTATAATTAGCAAAACCGGGCACGGCGAAGGTTGTTCGCTGAGCATCTCTAAGAAAGAGAGATCATTTCTGCTATGACTGGGGTAATGTGCCATACCGAAGTGGCTAACTTGAAGAGTCCTGATACAAAATGAACAAAGCTTTGTTGGTAAGGGAATGTCCGAGGCATGTGGCTGAATCAAACATGTAGAAAGTGAAATAGAGTCTATCTCAACTTGGACGAATCATCCTCGTGTAATTTTTTCAAGTTGAAATAAATGAAAAGAAATTTTTGCTTCTTACCTTTGCAAAGACAGGTACGTTCTCTGAACGAACCCAGACGACCTTAAATCAGATGTTGGGTCTACAGCTTCGTTGAGATGTCCGTCAAATAAGGATGCGGAATCTCCTATTCATTGCATGGAGGATTTTGCTAAAAGGCTTATCTGGAATTGATCTTTTTCAATCATTTTGACACAAGAATGCGAGGAGAGAAAGAAGCATCATTTGGAAAGAAAAATCTATAGTTTTGTGGCCTAAGATTGGTTGAAAAATGGTTCACTTATAACGGTTTAAGACCAGGAAAATTGCACAAGAAGTCCTAATTGTTGTACATGGAATGCAATCAAGTCCTAAGTCTTTTAACTAGCTCAATTAAGTTATAAACTTCTTAAAAAATTGCAATCAAGTCCTTTTAATAAATAATGCCTGAAATTGTCCACTTATCACTCAAAAAGTGCTTATTTGATATCTTTAGATTGGAATTTTCAACATAACCGAGATTGGGTTATTAGGGACTTTTCCTACCTGTTTTATTTTTTGGCCTGTTTCGTCTCCTTAGGTTTTGTTCTGTCATCTAGTCATTTCATTAAAAAAATCCATTCCAAAGAAATTGTTATGTATGATATTAATTAAGGAAGTTCAACGATCACTTCAATCTCAAACTTTTGCAAAATAATTTAGTTAGCATACCATGCATACTTGTGAAATGCACTATGGCCATACTTAATTATAGATGGACAAAGTGATAATTTACGATAACTAAGATGATTGACAGGTAATCAATTCATATTGTGCCTTCTACAACTGAATTCAAAATGATTGTCTAGTATTTACAATACAACCAATCTTTTCTAGTGATATTTAAATAATACTAAGAATGGTTATGATTTATACATAATAGCAAATGTATATAGTGTCGCGTTTATAAAAAGAATTGACGTTTGCAAGTTTAAGAAAGGGAAGATATTATTTTTATGCAGTAAACATGATATGAAGATTTTTGTATGCTTCTTGCCATGTTCCATTGTACTTTAGTTTACACAATATAAAGAAAGTAATTGAGGACATTTCATAAAGGGAAAAAAAAGGTTAATACAACAAAAAACTCCAAATTGCTACGCATGTGATAAATTTGCTCCAAACTAATTTTTGGGTCATTTAGAACCTTAAACTAGTATAGTCTTGACATATTTATCCTCTATTAGCTTATGTTAAATTTTACCATGAAATTGCTGAGCTAGATGACACGTGATAATAATACAATTGACATGACAAGTGCACATGGAAATCCATATCAGTTTGGGCTAAATTTATCACATGTTTACCTATTTAGGATTTTGGTGATTCAAAAACTAGTTTGACATAAATTCATATTATGTGAATCGGTTTCGGATTTTTGGTGACCCAAAAATTAGTTTGAATTGAATTTGTCACAAGTGTACCAGTTTGGGGTTTTTGTGGTATTAACCCAAAAAATAATTAAGATATCTTAAAGTGGGTGGTGATTTTGCCTTTATATTATCGATAGAATATCTTCTACTAAAAGACGTTTATATTCTATTTATTGATATCTACCGCTTGTGTAATATAAGTTAATAATTTTGAAATAAAATTTCAATTAACGTTGCAGCCTATGTTAGTATTACTATGTTTCTGTATAATTCATGACAAGTATGATTTATTTACTCACAATAACAAAGTTAGGTAATTTATTAGAAAGATATATGCATAAGAAAAATGAAACAATGAAAAATTTATGCAATTCATATTGGTTTCCAAATAACCTTGAAACTTAATTTGTCTAACTTCTCATGGTAAAAAAAATTACCAATATTTTTTTTTTGGGTAAAGGTAAGAAATGTATTGAACTAGGAAGCACTGATTACAAAACAAACCTCCGCCGTCGCTAAAAGCGTAAGGACAACTTGGGTTGGAAAAGCAAAAGAAACAGCAAAGGGCCAGAACAAAAACGGCCAGCTACACATTTACGGGAAGCTAAGGAAGCCAAACAAAAGACATGCAACCCATACAAAGTCTACATAGTAAGAAGGCCAAACAAAGCGGCCAGAAATCCAACAAAGAAGGAAGGACAGAACCTTGGCTAAATGTCAATAAAAAATTGTGGTAGAGATGCCCATCTAGTTTGCATTCTACGGTTTCTAGGAGAGTCCTCAATTCGAGAGAAAGTGAGAGTCCTCAATTCGAGAGAAAGTGAGGGTCTTATCTTTGACGAGCTTCTGAAGATGTGTTTTGAGGAGGTCACATTGAGTTGTTTGTTCCTAAAGAGAATGTGATTCCATTCCGTCCAAATCATGTGGCAAAGGGCACCGAAAGAGAACCCCTGGCGATGCACTAGTGGAAGAGATGGCCACAGAGGTGTCGTCGTCCACTGAAGATTGTCTTGCCAAGTGGGGTTGTGCCATGCTAAATTACATTTGTCTGACTAGAATAATGCAAGAGCATTTGTAATACGACAACCGAAGAATGATCAATAGAGTCCGGGCGACAATTACAAAAGCACAGACACCATCCGCAATTCTATTGTAGTTAAGTAGAAGAACCTGGGTTGGCAATCCGTTGAGAGTGGTGACCCACAAAATGAAGGGGTGCTGAGGTGCAAGATGACGATCCCCAACGAAGGAGTGCCAATAGACCACTTGCCTCTTTCGCCGGAAGTGATTCGAAGCCGAAGCGATGGAGAAAACACCCGAGGGATGGCCAAGCCAACGAAATTTATCGTCACAGCTCTCAAGGGTGAGTGACGGCTAGGATCATTCCAAGTCCCCATGACAGTGTTCACCCTAGAGGGAAAGTGAGGCCTAGTTAAAAAGTCCCGAACCGTGACTTGCTGAGAAATTCCAAATCTATAAATATCGATGTTTGAAAATATCTTATAGAGGGGCACCTTCGGATGCGAGGAATCAAACCAAAAGGAGATGAGCCGCTGCCAACCCGCCAATGGAAAAGATGCTCGCAATCTTGGCGAAGATCCAATATTTTTTTCTAGGCCCAAGAACAAAAAGTCGATTTTTTGGCCACCCGAAGTTCTTGTTCTTAAGGAAGTTTGAGTGAATCCATTTGCACCTCATGGATTCTCTATCGGTGAAGAGTATCCATATATGCTTTAGCATCGTTGCCTTATTGCAATCCGAAAGTCTACGGATGTTAAGCCCCCCTCCTCCTTCGAAAGGCATATGTTGTCCCAAGACATTTTCACTTCGCCGGTTCCTAACTTCGGGCCTTTCCGGAGGAATTGCCCGAGAATTTGTTCAATGTGAAGCAAGACAAACTTTGGAAGCATGAAGACACTAACTCAAAAGACATGAATAGCATGAAGTACCGTCTTCACAAGTAGCGACCGTCCCGCAAAGGATAGGAAATGCTAAGACCAAGACCGGGCTCTAGCCGTGATAGTATTGACCAATGAGGTACAATCCGCTTTGCTAAGTCTAGCGGAGACAATGGGGACTCCAAGATAGCGAATCAAGTAGTGAACCTTCCGAAAACCAAGTAAGGAGAGAAGCTGTTGGCGCAAATGAACCGTGTCTGCAAAACAAAAGAACTCACTCTTGTTCAAGTTTGGTTTAAGCCCCGACCAATCAAAGAATCTGTCCGCACTCGCCTTAAGCAAGGTGACTAAGATAGGGTTGGCTTCGACAAAAATAAGCACATCCTCAAAGCAAAGAAAAGATGGGAAAGCCTAGTGGCTTTGCATCTCCAATAAAATTTGAAGCTTAGTTGACGGGTTTGGACATTTATGATGCCAGTAAAAATCTCTATCACCAAAGTGAAGAGGCAGGCTGATATTAGGTCGCCTTGGCGGAGCACCCTTAAGTTGGAAAAGAAACCAGTGAAGCTCTCTACTTATAGAAATGGAGAATTTTTGAGTCATTACACAAGTCATAATGAGATTAATAAAGGTTATCGGGAAATCGAAGGCTTGCAATACCAACCGGAGGAAATCCCAATCCACAGTGTCGTAAGCCTTCTTAAAATCGACCTTGATAGCACCTTTTCGTAAGTAAGGATCATGGTGGAAGCCACAAAACAACTCCTAGACTAAGAGAATGTTGTCACTAATGCGACGACCTTTGACAAAGGCATTTTGCGGTTCACTAATGATGGAGGAAAGGACACGGCAAATTCTATTTGCTATGATCTTGGTAATGCATTTATAGATTGTGTTGCAACAAGCGATGGGTCTAAAGACACCCAATGAGGTAGCATTTGGAACCAACGAGATGATGGTTGTACCGACTTCTTGCGAAGGCGGTCGATATTAAAGAAATCCTGGATTGCCATAGTCACCGACGCCAACAAGTCCTAGGTGGCCTTGAAGAATTTCACATTAAAACCATTCCGGCTCGGGGGCTTTACCATTAGCTAGCGAGAACATAGTGTTTCTAATCTCGCAAGCGATGGCGGGCCTAGATAAAAACCGTATCGATCATGATTTAGAGAACGCTCGATCACTAACCCGATGTCCATAATTGATGGCCGAGAGCTTTGACCAAAAGAAGAGAGAAGGTCTTCAAAGTACGAGACAATGTGGGCTTGCACAAAGGTCAGATCGTTTAGCATAGAACCCGAGCTTTCCCTCACCGAGAGTAGTCATTACGAGCTGTCTCTTATTCACATAGTGATGGAAGTATTTGGTGTCTACATCCCCCTCTTTCAGCCAAAGGAATCGAGACTTTTGTTTGTAGAAGGCTTCCTCTTGTAATTGAAGAGTAGCGAAATGTTGGCGATGATCCTTCTCAAGGTCAGCTAGCCCTTGAGTGAAAGGATCCAATTCAAGAGACTCTTGGAGAGATTCAAGGGCTTCCCTAGCCTCGGAGGTCAAAGCCGAAATCTCGAAAAAGGACTCCCTATTCATTGCTTGAGCCGCCCTTTCAAGATCTTCGACTTAGAGCGGATCTCGAAACATTGAGCACCCCAAATGTTAGTTACATGACTTACTAGGGGCAAAAAGAATGGATAGATCACAAAGCGTGATTGTTTAATTTTATTTCATAAAATTCACAAAAATTCATAAAAAAGTCAAAAAAATTGAAAAATCAAGTTTGGTGGCCTTGGCCAAGCATAAGGGACCATTTTTGAACAAAAAATAATTTTTCATATTTTTCGCATTTTTTAATATTTTTGAAAAATAGAAAAATACAAGAAAATTCACGAACAATACTTCCCGAGGCCACAAAAATATAGAAAAATGTCCCATATTTTTATTTTAATTCCCTTTTCATATTGACCTCAAGAAAAACTAAAAATTGAATTCAATTTTAGGTGTTTCTTTACAACACCAAGGGTTGAATTTGCCAAAAAATACAATTTGAGTCTTTTTATTTGCAACTTTTGCATATTTTGAGTCAAGACATTCAATTTCAATCCTCTGCAGTTTCAATTTAATCAATTTCACCCTCAATTGCACGAATTGCACGGATTGGGCAAAAATCCCCAATAATTCTTTGCAATTTAGTCCCTGGGATTTTCAATTTTTGAAATTACTTTTAATCCAAGGACTTTCACAATAAAATTGGACTACCTCCCAAGGTTTTCATATGTTCTGAATCGATTGGCGGGGGTAATTGGATCCAATTTGATCATTTGGGCGCTCAATTGAACTTTTCCCCAATTTGCAATTTTAGAAAAATTTGGGGTTTTTATAGAAATTGATCGGAAATTTTGGGCAAAATTACATTTCTAGATAGTATTTGAGTCCCCGAGTTCAATTTTGAGGATTAATTGTAAACATTCCCCATAAATTTTGATTAATTTCGAAAATTACAAGTCGAATCGGTTCAGACCGGTTCTAACCGCCATCGGTCGAATCGAACCGGCCCAAACAGTGTCATCTTCCTCCCGAGCTCGCATCATTTTGCAGGTTTGAAGGCCAAAGTTTGACGAGACCAAATTGGACGGCCAATTGGCTATAATTGGAGCAAGCTTGGGGAGGCGTTTTGTTCACCAAGTCCATACGTGTCGATCGCCACCAACTTTGGGACCAATGGTCGCCGGAGCACGGCGGGGCGGCCCGGTCAAAGCCTCGGCACATGGAAAAGTCAACATTCTTAAAAAAACGAGTGAAATTTGTGCTCGTTTTGCGCTCAACGGAAGGCCTAACGGACCTGAACGGAATCCCAACCGATTCCGTCGCCGTCTAACGACCTAATTGCACGCACGTGCACGTGAAAGAGGGTCGGCGAAGCTCTCCCCGACGCGCCAAAATTCAAAGTTGGTATAAAAGGGTTGAGAAGCTTCGCGAAGCAAAGGGAGGCTCATTCGTGCTCTTCGCTAGAGAAACATAATAGAGAGAGAAAGAGAAAAGGTAGAGAGAGAGAGAGTCTCGTACGACGCCATTCGCCGAAGCTTCATACCGAAGCTTCGCGACTTCGGCCCGATCAATCCAAGCTAAATCGGGCGTCGGATCATCATCGGAAGCTCGCACGAACCGAGGAGAAGCGATCGCACCAGCTCAATCGATCGCGACCTCCAAAATCGGTGAGTCGACCTCGCGATCTTCTCTCGTGTATTCATGGCATCATGCTATTACGAGTGTAATTGTTCGAATTAGTGTGTGCATTTTGATCCTCAAAACATCACCGACCATGATCGCATCTCACTTTTGCATTGATTTCGCTCGAAACACCTCGAGTCGAACCTTCAACATACCACGGTCTGTCAAACGATGGCTAGGCTTTTCTAGCCATTGCGAGCTCAATCGGAGCTCGAGGTAAGTCTTCTCGAACTTCCTATGATGCTCGTGTGTGAATGAATTGATCTGATTATGCTCTATGTTACATGTTCGAACTCGAGTTGTTGTTATGTGTTTAGCTTGATACTCGTGATTTAGCCGATAAAATTGCTTGATTCCGAGATATGTTAATCTAGAGGTTCGAGACGAGTCGATTGGTAGTGGTTTGGGGTCATTCCGTCGAGATTTCACCGTTAGATCTCGCCGGAGAAATGTCGGCCGTCCGTTATGATAGTCGTCGAGAGGTTGAAGACGAAGCCGAGCTGGCAAGTCAACGAGTCAGAGTCCGAGGTGGCGAGCGGTGAGTGGTCCAGGTGTCGAATCCGAGTCGCTCGGCCGTTGGCGTTTTGGGCCGAGTCGGATTAGATCCGACGATCGTGATAAATCGGTTAGTTTGATTCTAGGCCGTTAGATTAGATTTTTGTAATTTTTAGATAATTCGTTTATTACATAGAAAATAAAGAAAATAATAAACGGTGTTGTTTAGGTCAATAGGCACACGACGTCGTTTAGGAAGTAGAGTCGATGCGTCGTCATTTTAGGTTTAATAGGAATGAACGGCCCGAGATCGAGTCTAGGTTTAATCGCGACCGTTCGTCCGTATCGCGATGCGGCGTCGTTTTTGTACACAGGGTAGATGTGATCGAGTGTGGCGAGGCGCACGTAGGCGCGAATGAGTGAACGGTCGAGATCATTTCTAGGTTCAATCGTGGCCGTCCATTTAATTTTTGTATTTTCGGATATTAGGAAAATAGTTTTGAAAAAATCAAAAAAATTTAGAATAAATAGGAAACGGTGTCGTTTTAGGTAGAGCGGGTCGAGTCGGGTTAGGGTCGGGTTGACCGGGCGTTGACCAGGTTGACCCGGTCGGAAAAATTAATAAAAAATTCATAAAAATTTTCTAAAAATCCAAAAAAATCAATAAAATTCATAAAAAATTCCTAAAAATTCCATTTTCCCAAAAAATTTCTAAAAAATGTCTAGATCGATTCGGGACTCTTATAGTCTGGATCGAAAAATTTTGAAGTTCTCGAGGGTCGATTTACATAGATCCGAAAAATTATTGATTTTAGAAAAATAAATAAAAAATCCAAAAAGGTTAGAAAAATTCCAAAAAATTCTGAAAAATCACAAAAAATGGGAAATGGCCACATTCAACTGGCCCGACCCTATTTTGTGGTTTTTGGGTCCCGAACCTTCCAAATGACCATTTTACCCTTTCCGGGCACTTGGCCCAAAAAATTTCCCGAACCATCCCGGAACTCGAATAGATCTTTCTATGGGCCGATAGGGCCATGCTAGACATGCCATGCTCGTTTGATTGCTTGATTTGATTGTGATTATTCATGATTGCGCATTTAATTTTCTGATTGTGATTGATAGGATAGAAATTCCCGTCGCATGACAACTCTAGATCGTTAGAGCCTACCTCACCTTGAATATCGTCTCGCATGAATTCTTAGGTTAGAAAATCACTCAACTTCGGTAACCAAAAGGGCGTCGATGTAAATCTCGGCGTAACCAAGTCCCTCGGACCCACTTCTCTGATTTTTCGTAGAATCGAACGGTTTCTCCCGACCGCTCGATAGGGTTCCCGATCATACCCTCCAAAAATTGATCGGTGGCGACTCCATATGCATGTACACTGCGCACATGTCACCCGACCACACTAAGGTCGTTCTCGATATTTCTAAAATTTTCTTCACGCCGCGATTCGAGTAATGGGTCTCGGGAGAGGGACCCGCGCGCCAAGATCCACCGCCAATCGGATCGGAAGCGCGGCTCGTTAACCCTCGCCATCCGCCCGCCGAAGGGAGCGGAGGAAGGGTCGCGACAGACTAGCGACTCCCTGGGAGAAAATGGTTGCAAAATCATTAAGAGGACTTAAGCCGATGAAAAAGTTGAGTGTTTTTATAACCTTGTTTTCTGCAGATGCTCTTGAAGGCGAGGTACGTACTCTAACGAAAACGTGTTAAATGTTGATGCAGATGGGAGTTATAAGGGGTGGCGTCTATGCTAACATGTTTTGTGCAGATATGGTGTTTCGGGTTTTGTGTGTTTATTTATGCACATATTGAAGCGGTGTTTGATATAAACCGCTATGCATGCTTTGCATATTCCGAGGATCACAACACTCGCACACACAAGCGCCTAAACCCGAGCCGCGAATCACCCTTTTAGGTCGCCTTAGATAGGGATTGGTATGCAAAGCTCCTGTGTTCGATTGCACTGGGGTTGACCATATTTAATCCCGCTCGCTATGCGAGGTTGATGATCCTACCCACTTGTTGTTTGATTGCGCTTGTGGGCGGCTCATCAATTCGTATAGCGGGAGCCTTTTTAGGTCCATACCCGAGCCTTTTTAATTTCTTTAGAGTCAAACCTCACTTGTCTCATGCGCATGTGAATGGAAGGTTGGTATACCTAAAATCAAAAACAAAAAAAAAAAAGAGTAACATCGGTTGGTAAGGCTTTTTCCCTTTCAATTTGAGCTTGTAAATTTAAATTACGCATAACATGCATCATCACGAGCATATCATGGAAAGGATTGTAAGAGTCGTTTAAGTGATTGGGGTTGAAGGTCATTCTTTTAGACTAGATGGCGCCTCAAGGTCGGACCAACGTCCCCGATGTTTTCATGTGGGAGCGAAGGAGCATTCGACGTAGCGATCGAGAGCCGGATTCATTCCAAGTCTTTGGATTTGTCCACGGGAGGGAACTCAATGGACGCAACCGCATCCGTGGTGAAAATTGTTACTATACAAGTTGTGCACGACATTTGGAGCTCAAACGGGGAAAAAAAAGGATCCAAGAGCTATACGCGAAATTGATGAGGCGACCTCGCGCAATTAAGACGGCCCCGAATCACTCTCCAATCAAGAAGAAGGAAATTGTTGTCATATCCTCCGATGATGAAGAAGATGTTGATCCTCCCGAGTTGATAGAGATATCATCGGATGAAGACATCGTTTCGACTAGTTAGTTTTGTTCGACTTTGGGGCATTCTTTAGGGTTTATTGCATTTCCTTTGGGTTGTTTGTGTATTTTCTTTTGACGTGTATTGGTCGAACATCTTTAGATGTCTTTTTTTTCTTTGGAATTAACGTATTAAGATTGTGAGTTTTATGAGTTGTCAAACTCAAAATTGTAATAATGGCTTTCTCCCCGATTACGCTTAAACGATCCTAATCAATTACATGCCATCTTTAGGTGGGATTTGGTCCATAACTACCCCATTTGGTTTATTTTAGTCAAATGGGAGTAGTTGACCCTCATTTTACTAAAGGATGACATGGAATTTGATTAGTGCATTTGCATCACATTTCATGCATATCCATTATAATCCGTGGTAATTGACATTAGAATCATCATTTTGCATATTTTAGATCATGGGGAATGGAGATATCAAGATCATCCCGGTGCCGCGCAAAGAGCTTTCTCAATGGTGGGACCGTCTCAACCCGATCAACAAAGCATATGTTGAAGGACGTTTGGGCCGACTAGTAGATTTGATTAGAGTGGAGTATCAACCGGCCCTTATTCAAGCTTTGGCTAAGACATGGGATGCACACACGATGACTTTTAACTTCCAGGGTCTCGAGATGACCCCTACACTCGAAGAATATTTTGCTATCATCGGGGCCAACTTTGATGACCATATAGCTCAACCTCCTCTAGATATGGACTCTACCCTTTCTCTATCGAGTTTCCTTCGCCTCAAGACCTCCGAGATAGAAAAGGTCTACAAATCCAACTCGGTAGATTTACTTTCTCATTCCTCTTTGACAATTACTCTTCTTTATCCACCGATACCGGTCATAAATCGGGAAAGGTGTTCGTTCTAGCTTTCTTTGCCTTCGTCCTATTCCCTACTTCTAGGACTACCTTCGACCCCTCCATAGTTCACATAGCTCGACAAGCATGTTGCCGATGGAATTACTCTTACATGATCCTAGCTGAAACCTTCCTTTCTCTAAACCGTTTTAAAACCTCCAAAAAGGCCACTTTCCAAGCATCCAACGGACTACTTCATATGTGGTTCGTTTCTCACATAAAGACTTTCCAACTTCGAGTAGGATGTTATGAGATCAATGAGCATGTTCATCCCCTTAAATCCTTCCTCAAGTGCCAATCCCTCGTACCTAAACACTCTTTCAAGAAATGGGTTGAGCTTTTGAGAGATTTGGAGCCCGAGCATATCCGATGGCGTCGACTTGGCCCAAGATTCCTGGAGGCTCGTATTGCTGGCGTTGATGATAGCCCTATTCCTTTACTGGGATATACCGGTGCGGTGGCCTACTACCCTATCCGCGTGGTGAGACAATTTGGCGTTTTGCAACAAGTGCCACCAAGATGTTTGTCCTGGGATCTTCTCATTTGATATGGCACATGGAAAGCTCACTAGAGAAGCGAAGAAGCTTTATCGGGCCCGAATCAAGCTTATCCTTCATGCCTTAAAGAATTCTCCGTTGCAACAAGTTGAATGGCCTGATTATTTGGATGATGAGATGAACATCCATAGGGCTTCCAAGGATTATATTCAGAAGTTCAAGGAGTACCGTGAGATCATTGGTCGAGCCATACGTACCCGAATGCGTATCTCCCCGCATTGAAGAAGTGGAATCATATGTACCCGAGTACATTGTACCATACGTCCCGGGAGTGGAACCGTATGTCCCCGAAGATCCGGAGCTTTGGATGTCTCGAAGAAGGAGAAGATCCTTATTTGTGGGATTCGGACGGATCGGACGAACAAGAAGGATTCAAGCGTCCTCGGCTCGGATAGATCCATTCCCCCCATTTAGTTTTGCATATTGTTATCTTTTTGAACACTTTTGAACAATTTGAGTTGTAATAAATGCATCTTGTTTCCTTTATACGCGTTGCATGCATACGCATTATCATATAGAAAGTACAATTACCACGGATTGATCCTTTTAAAAATTTTGAATTTCAACAATGCTGATTAATGTCATGAAAAATAGGTGTGAGATAATCACGAGGACACGCAGCAAAACACGCCTAATAAGAATGGAACAAGAAGAACTCGCACCTCGTGTGGGTAATCTGGAGAATCGAGATGAATATGATAGCCACGATGGTGGCGAGAGATGAAGGCAATGCTGATTGCCGGTCAAGGAAAGTATCCTATCGATCCGAATTCTCAAGCTCCTCCGAGCGCATCGGATGGTACGGTGCTAACCCGGCCCCCGCCGTAAACACCTCTCCAAATTTGGAGCGGCCACCTAAGGACCCTCCGGTTGTAATAGACCTGGAAAAGAAAGAAAAACAAGCCCTCAAGATGGAGGAAGAAATCAAGAGGCTCGCCAAGATTGAGGAATGCTTGGTTAGTCAGGGATACGAGCTTTCACGCTTTGATAAGGTGAAACCGTTTGAGAAGATTGAGGTTCCTTCTGATTACAAGGAGCCTGATTTCGTAAGGAAATACAACGGGACCGGATGTCCCAAGGCGCATCTAAAGTACTACTTGCGCCGTATGTCTCAATTCTCGAGACAACATCCCGCTATTGGTCAATACTTTTCAAGAAAGTCTATCTGGGGCAGCCTTAGCATGGTTCATTGAACTAGAACCCGAAAGGCTTGCTGATTGGGACAAGTTAGCCGATGAGTTCCTTAGGCAAGTACAAATTTAACACTTTGACGACCCTTACTAGGGAAGACCTTTTGAGGACCGCTAAAGGGAAGAACGAGGCCGTTCGCGCCTACGCTCAAAGGTGGAGAGCTCTAGCCGTACAAGTGAAACCACCCGTCCCCGAAGAAGAGTTGGTGGACATCTTCCTCAAGGCATTACCCTTTGAGTACTTTGACAAGTTGAACACCTCTCGGGTGTCAGACATTCGCACACTTAATTAAGGTGGCGGAGCGTCATGAATGGGCATTGCGGGAAAAGAAGATACCCGACTCGTCTTTTAGACGCCAATACCCCGTAAGAAGAGATAGGGAGCAAACTGGTGATGTGGCGTTTGTCCCTAACCCACCTAAATCGAAAAAGTTTTCACCTCCTACCCCTACCCAAGGATCTTCTTCTTGGACCATCCCTAAACCACCGGAGCCAAGAAAGAGAAACCAACCTATTTTTACCCCACTGCCTCGACCTTTGTCTAAACTACTACCCATGCTGCTTGAGAATCGATTGGTTGCGAAGGAGCCTCCTAGAGCGAATCCTCCTAGGTTCGTTGGGTTTGATGAGACCCAGACATGCGTATATCATATGGGAGAAAGGGGGCATAATGTTGACAATTGTCTCCCTCTTAAATATAAGGTGCAAGCCTTAATTGATGGTAAGGTCCTGGAGTTCGATAAAGGAGCTGAACCAAACGTGTGCAAAGAATCCCTTTACCGGAACATCGCGAGGTGAACGCGATATTTGAGAGATAATCCTGAAGAGATTCTGGAGTTCATAATAGACGTGAGCAAAATGCAAGATATCTTGACCCTGGCTTCGCAATACCCCGATGGAGCGACTATTTTCAATGAAGAAAAGAAGGCATGTCTAGAACAGCTAATCAATTTAGGCGTTATTGGGAGAATGGAAGACGCTACTTTCAAGGGAACCTATGTAACCATCGATATGGTGGCGAGAGGAGTTCGTGATGAGAGCTACGAGAGGGAAGACTTGGAGAGTTCCTTCAGGATACTTAATGAATGTCCAAGATGGCAAAGAAACCTGAAGAGCTAGATGATTATGAAATCCGCCTGGAAAAAGCTCGCCGAGGTGATAGAAGGTTCATGCAGAAAGCTCTTGAGAGGGGGAGATAGTTGACAATCTCGGAGAAGATAGCGGAGGATACAACTTTAAAGTCTTGTATTCGGCACCACCAAGCTTTTTCGTTGATTCGGGAGATATAGTTCCCGATGGTTGGGGTGGCATGGACGACCCCGAGAGCGAAGAGTTCGTGGGAACGGTTGATGAAGTCAAGAATCAGGAGACCCCTCAGAATGAACGCAAGAATCAAGAGTCCAATATGCGACTTTCTAATTTGGAGACCCACATACGCCATCCGACGAGTATGGTGGCGGAGTTATCTCAGTTAGTGGTCAAGAATAATACCACAACAGTGGAAGAAAGTATGCAAATCCTAGAGATACGGCGGACCATTGAGATTCAGAATAGACGGATCGCGTTGTTGCAAGAACAAGGCGATGATATTTCGAAGAAGGTGGATGAACTAAAAGAGTTGATCGTGCCGATCACCCAAATTAGAAATATTCCGCCACAAGGCGTGAATCCGAGGGTAACTTTCCGCTCGAAATATGATGGCACTGGGTGTCCTTTGGCACATATCTCATATTACCTCCGCCAAATGGTTGGTCATCATGAAGATGATGAGGTGTTAATTCGAGGAGTTTTAAGCATAGTTTGACTGGTCTCGCATTGGCTTGGTTCCAATCAATTGATTTGGATTGGGTCCCAAGTTGGGAGGAACTATCAGAGCACTTTGTGCGACACTTTGAAGCTGGGATTAGAGGATACTTCACCAAAGCCAACTTGTTGAATATCCCGAAAAGGAGAAGATGAGAGTTTTGAACTCTTCGCCGTAAGATGGAAAAAGCATGCTATGATGGTGCAACCACCGCTATCGAAAAGGGAAATGTTGGAATTTATGCTCAAGTCATTGCCGGCAGAATATTTTGACCGTATGTATGCATATACATATTCCTCCTTCCAACACATGGTGGATGTTGGTATGAGAATTGAAGGTATAATCATGAGAGTCGGGAGGGAAAGACAAAGGCATTTTGACGAAGGAAACGTCGCCGATGCAACGCCCGCGAGGCCCTGTCATGAACATAATCCTCAAAGCATTCATGAGGATGAAATGATAGGGATGGTGGACATCCCAATCCGTTTTGTGATTGATCCGAATAAGGTGGATAACCGGGAAGCTTCCAATTTAGAAAAGCCGTCGACACTAGATTCATCTTGTGAAGAAGTGGCGGAAACCTCAAAATGGTCAAGATGACGGAATTAAGACCGGTAAAAATTAAACTTCCACCCGTAGAAGAATACAACTCGAAGGCGGTACATTGGGATTACGGGACCGGTGAAATTGACGCCGTGATGAGATTTGGAAGATGTTATGCTCCAAGGGAGATGGAACCTGAAAAGAAAGCGCCAACGTCGGAAGAAGTGGAAAAGCTCCAATCTGTGGTGAGAACTAGTGAATATGAAGTCGTCGACCAACTCCGAAAAATGCCAGCACAAATCTCTTTGCTTGACCTCTTTAAGAATTCAGAGAAGCATAAGAACGCTCCGCTAAAGGTGCCGAATGAAGTACACGTTCCCTGAGACCATCAACGAAGTCCAATTGGGAGATTTCGTGGGGGCCATTCTATTAAAAGATCAGATTTCCTTCTCGGATGAAGATTTCCCGAGAGAAGGGCGCATTCACAACAAGGCTCTCTACATCGCCGTAAGGTGCCATGGAAAAGAGGTACCTCATGTTTTAATTGATAATGGCTCGGCTTTTAATCTGTGTCCTCTAAGCACTCTGAAAAGCTTAGGGATAAATGAAGACTTCGTTAAGACGTCCAAGGCGACTATTCGTTCATTCGACGGAGTTTCTAAGAATGTGGTAGGCGAGATTGAACTGGATGTCTCCATTGGGCCGATAACTTTCTCCATACCATTTCAAGTACTTGGATATCCCTAGTGCTTTCACTATGCTTTTGGGAAGACCCTGGATCCATGTATCGGGAGCAATACCTTCTTCTCTACATCGAAGGTTAAATTTGTGGTCCAGGGCCGTCTCGATCACTATTCATGGAGAAACGGGACATCGCGCTTCCTTGAAAGGAATGGTTCCCTACATCGAGCCCCTAAAGGAGGATGAGCTTAGTTATCATACCTTTGATGTCATATCCATTATGCACGTACCATCGATGCAAAGATAACTACTCCGAGAGTTATCTAAGCCTGCGACTATGGCTAGGAAGGTACTCCTCACAAATGGTTTCATTCCCTGGCACTGGATTGGGGAAGTATGGCTAGGGAATTCGTAATCCCTTAAGTCTTAACTCAAATGATCACAAGGTTGGTCTGGGATACAAGGGAATGATAGGACATGATACGGGTCGAGGCCGAGGTCGAAACAAATGTTATGGAGACCAAGGACGTCATGGACACCGAGATAGTCGCTTCATTGGCACCAATGCCTGGAAAGCTAAAGGGAAAATGTTTGAAAATCTCTTATCTGAAGTATTCTCCAAAGGAGGTAAATGGCTTGAGGATGAAGATATTTCGATATGCGGATCCGGATTTATTCAACCCATTTCTGGACAATCGGGTAAATGTGATCATCGAATGGCTCGACGACGACTTTCCCACCCTCGAGTAAAAGGCTCTTTCTGAACTTTATCCTTCATTGCATTTCTATTACTGCATTTGTTTCCTACAACTAAAACTTTTGATGTTTCTTCTTTTAAAGTACCCTTGGATCTCGTTTCGTGATTCAAGAAGTGCAGTATTGTATTGCCATTAGTAGCACCTATCAATAAAAAGCATCTCTAGTTTCATTAAGGACATATGGAGCAACGGATTGGTCCGATGATGACAATTGCCCCGACCATGAAACTTGAGGCCCGATCCGCCATATGATTCTTGGTTTTCAAAATGGCTATTGAGAACCAGGATGTCCAGAAAATCAAGGACTAGTTCTCTTTTCTTTTTCTTCAAAAAGGAATTTGAAAATGTTTTTTATCAAAATAGACCATGCATTCTATAATTTTATCATTTTAATGTACTAACCCTCCTTGATGCATTTCGGGCATATCATCCCTCCCATACATAATAGGTTAATATGTGACTCGGATCAGCTCGATGACTACTCATATGAGATTGACGAAGAAGAAATAGATGTGAGCGATATCAAGAGAGAATGGGAATAGTTTTGAAGAATCCAAGCCTCCTGTTTCTGAAGAACCTATTGTTATCAATCTGGGAGATTCAGTTTGTGTTAAAGAAGTGAAAATAGGGAGGACATTTATCTACAACCGACATCTTGAGAATGACGGCATTGCTTAAAGAATATCAGGATATCTTCGCCTGGTCATATGTTGACATGCCTGGATTGGACCGAGATATAGTAGAACATGCTTTGCCCACAAATCCTGCATGCAAACCAGTTAACCAGCCATGCAGAAGAATGAACCCCTGAGTTATCCGATAAGATCAAAGAAGAAGTGATGAAGCTTCTCAAGGTGGGGTTCATCGAAGCCGTCCCATATGCTGATTGGGTCGCTAACATTGTACCAGTTAAGAAGAAGGATGGGAGGATCCGAATATGCGTGGACTATCGAGATCTAAACAAAGCTAGTCCAAAAGATGACTTCCCCTTACCGCATATTGACGTGCTTGTCGATAGCACCGCGGGCTTTGAACTATTTTCCTTCATGGATGGCTTCTCGGGATATAATCAGATCATGCTAAAAGAAGAAGACAAGATCAAGACTTCGTTTGTCACCCAATGGGGAATCTTCTGTTATAAGGTTATGCCCTTCGGATTAAAAAATGCGGGGGCAACTTATCAAAGAGCTATGGTGACTTTGTTCCATGATATGATACACAAAGAAGTGGAGGTCTATGTGGATGATATGATCGCCAAGTCCAAACCCGGAGAAGATCACGTTCAAGTACTAAGAAAATTATTTGATCGACTCGAGGAAGTACAAGCTCAAGCTAAATCCCGCAAAATGCGTATTCGGCGCCAGATCCGGAAAGCTGCTTGGATTTGTCGTAGCGATCGTGGTATCGAGATTGACCCTTCCAAGATCAAGGCCATATGGGAAATAGGGACTCCTTCTACTGTTAAAGAAGTAAGGGGTTTACTTGGAAGGCTGAATTACATATCCAGATTCATATCGCAATTGTTAGAAATAGCAAAGCCCTTCTTCAAGCTCCTAAAAAAGGGCGCAAAAGTGAAGTGGGATTCCGAATGTCAACAAGCATTTGAGAAGATCAAGGAGTATTTGGTGCAACCTCCAATACTGGTACCTCCTATCCCTAACGCTCCTTTAACCTTATACCTGACGGTTCATGATGAGTCCTTGGGAGCATTACTCGCCCAAACTAACCCCGAAGATCGAAAGGAACGGGCCATTTACTATATGAGTAAGAAGTTCACGGCGTCGGAAGCCAAGTACTCACTTGTGGAAAGAACTTGTGTAGCATTGGTTTGGGTCCTCCATAGACGAGGCAATATACCCTTACATTATCATATCCAATTGGTCACCGAAAATGACCCTATCAAGTATCTTCTAGAAAAACCAGCTCTGTTGGGAAAGATGGCCAAATGGCAAGTGCTCCTTTTCGAGTTTGACATCAGAACTTCGCCCCAAAAATCCGTCAAGGGAAGAGCAATCGCCGACATGTTGGCTGAAAATCCCCCTAAAGACATTCCAGAGCAAAATGACGGAGGCCAAATCTTGAACATATCTCGAAGATAAATGGACAATGTACTTTGATGGCGCTGTAAATCTCTTTGGATCGGGTATAGGGGCAGTCTTAATATCCCCTAAAGATCAACATTACCCCGTCTCGGCCAAGTTGGTATTCCCGTGCACCAACAACATCTCTGAATATGAAGCTTGCATCCTTGGGTTACAACTAGCCATTTCATTAAAAGTAAAGAAACTACTGGTATACGGGGATTCCATGCTCATCATCCTACAAACTCAGGGAGCGTGGAAAACAAAGGATCCCAAGCTTATCCCTTATCACAAATTTCTCGAAGGATTGATCCAACACTTTGATGAGATCATATTCGAGTACCTCCCAAGAACTCAGAACCATTTTGCTGATGCTTTGGCCACATTATCGGCTATGTTGCAAGCACAAGATGGCCTTGAGATAGAGCCATTGAGGATTGACATCCTTAATCAACCAAGCATACTTGCATGGTCATCGAAGGAGAACCCGATGAAGAACCATGGTATCATGATATCAAGAATTACCTTCTGAAAGGTGAATTCCCACAAGACAATCGGCTAGAAGATAAGAAATACATCAGCAAGATGTCTTCTAAGTTTTTCCTCGGTGGACAAATCTTATACAAGAGGTCCTTTGATTCGGTCTTCTTGAGGTGCGTAAACGCCAAAGAAGCAAATCTCATCATGAAAGAGATCCATGAAGGAGAATGCGGGCCGCACATGAATGGTCATCTCCTCGCCAAGAAGATCATGAGGCTCGGATATTACTTGGATGACTATTGAATCGGATTGCAATCAACATGTTAGGTCTTTGTCATCGGTGCCAGGTGTATGGAGACAGGATAAATGCGCCGCCAAATGAACTGCATCAGATGTCGGAACCTTGGCCGTTCTCTATGTGGGGGATTGACATGATTGGCCCGATTAACCCGAAGGCTTCCAACGGTCATCGTTTCATTTTGGTAGCCATTGATTACTTCACCAAGTGGATTGAAGCCAGCTCATATGCCAACGTCATTGCAAACAGTGTGGCTAAATTCATTAAGCGAGATATTATCTCAAGATATGGAGTTCCACGAGCAATCATTACAAACAATGGCTCCAACCCGAACAACAAGGTTGTGGATCATCTATTGGATCAGTTTAAGATACGACACCTCAATTCCTCACCTTACCGCCCACAAATGAATGGAGCTGTGGAAGCGGCAAATAAGAACATCAAGAAAATATTGGCCAAGACCGCTGAGAAATATCGAGATTGGCACGAAAGATTGCCATGTGCTCTCATGGCCTATCGAACTTCGATTCGTACTTCAACTGGGGCAACTCCCTACTCATTGGTATATGGTATGGAAGCAGTCCTGCCAATAGAAGTTGAAATTCCCTCTTTAAGGATCCTTTCACAGATCAAATTCTCAGAGGATGAGTGGAACCAGCAGAGGCATGAGCAAGTTAAATCGATTGATGAAAAACGACTAAAGGCCATTTGCCATGGCCAGAGCTATCAAAAGAAAGTGGCCAGAGCTTTTAACAAAAAGGTCAAGCCTAGGAATTTTGAAACAGGGATGCTAGTTGTAAGAAAGGTACTCCTAAATGCCCAACACCCGGAGAGGCAAATTTACACCAAACTATGAAGGCCCCTACGTAATCCACAAAGTTTTATCCGGGGAGCTCTTATCCTTGTAAACATGGATGGAGAAGAGTTGGCAAGTCCGGTAAATGCAGATGCCGTGAAGAAATACTATACCTGAAATAAAATCAAGCTTCGAATTGGTTGATGGGCGAATTTGAATCACATAAAATTTTGCATTTACATGCCATGTGCATACCCGCATTTGCATGTGTTTGTATTTTGCGGGAGGGGCTCGAGTCATGAAGAATCCTGCAAAACGATTGATCAAACAGGGAATCAACTTTAATTTGAGATTTTGAATGTCCATAACTGATTGGTTTCTTTTGTTTATCCAGGAAACGGGAATCGGCGTTTGAAGGAGACAGGTTTAAGTTTCTCTTCCTTTATAAAAAGATATTCATCTTCATTAAAAGATGTTATCATGCTTGACATTGAGAAAAATATTTTGGATCTACAAAGCCGCAAGGCCTTTTAAAGAAACATCCCTGTGAAATTTAACAAACACCTTTTGAGTATATTTTTGGTGTTAAAAATTCCCACAAATGGTGAATTTTGATGAAAACGCCCTGAGGTTTTTACAAAAAGGTATGTTCTAAAAAGCCTTTTCAAAAGAATGATCCTTCGGATGAAAAGAGGCAAACCTTATCCTCAAACACGTCCCCGATACACTTGAGAGATGAGCGAATATGATAGAGAGAAAAAGCTTAATCTTTGGACGTAGGGGTCATTCGCGGTGATTACATGGATTGAAAGGATGAAAGGCATTTTCATTTCAAAATTTTCCATACACACTTATATCCCTTGACAACCATTCTGAACCAAAAAGGGAGAAATTTTTCTGAATAAAACCCTGTCAAGAACCACCCCACACTAGGGCATATTTGGAGGTTCGTTGGTTGATTCCTTGGAGAAAAGATCAAGGTAAGACTTTATTGTGCTAACTCTGCATCAATCTTTTTGTGATAGCTTCAGGTGATTTCTTGCGGAGGCTTGGAACACCTCGAAGTGAAGAAAAGCACTTCATTTCTATATCCCCAAACACTCTATCCTTTGATCAGCCAATTTGAGCCTTTAATCTTTATTTCTAAACCATTGTTGGTGATCACCTCCCTATACTCGGGGCAAGACAAAGGAATTACCAGCAATGAATCAAAAGCATAATTGGAGGAATTTCTGATCCTGGCTTCCAAAAGAGCCAGTCAATATAGAAAATGACAAGAGACAGAAAGGGCTAGAAAAAGCAAAGTGCCTGGTAAAAGCAAAGGCCAAGGCCCATTTGAAATCCTCTCGTGAAAAAAAAGAGAGAAAAAGAAAAAGAAAAGTTTGAGAATCACAAGTAAAAAGAGGAAAATCCTCGAAGTCAATTGAAGAAAGATGTTCATAAATCTCCCTCAAAGCAAACAACTGTGGTAAGGATATCAAGGTGATCACCTACATTCACCCCTCCTTTTGAAAATATGGCCTTTCCCAAAGAGCCCACCTTAAGCCAAGATACAACCTATCCCCAAAACTTTTCTGATCTAAGAGATGTCTCAGGCCGATGCGAGAGATCACGTAGGAAGCTACCGCTTAAAGAGGTAAGTACAATCCTGTCTTATCATATCTTCGGGGTTCTTGACTTGTAGACCCGAAGAAATTATTCTTGATGAATATTCCTTTCTTAGCCTCAAGATGAATATCCTTTGATAAACCTTTGACTTGGCCTAAATTACGGTCCCTTTTAAATGCCTTCTCCGATCAATCGGATTGTATGCATCTCGAATGATCCCGAAACCTTAAGGTTAGGTCTTTTGTGAGTAGATTCGAGTTTTGAGTAAAGCCTTTCCAAATGGTGAGAAGCCCTCTTGGATAAAGGAAATCCTTTTGAAATCTTTTAAAACAACCTTTTTGAAGAATACCCGGATCGTGGTATTCAAAATTCATCCCCAAGTAGAGATTTGAACATGAATGCCTTTCAATAATGTGTTTGGGCCAGCTTTCCCTACAAATACAAGTTGAAAACTTTTTAATTGGGATTCCTAAGTTTTTCCCCGAAACCTAGGATCACCTTTTCTTTGTCATAATTCATGGGCCTTAAACCCATTGCTTTGCTCCAAAAGCAGTTCTAATGATGTTTAGTTGATTTTTTTCGCAGGTTCCCTAGTGTCTCCAAACCCTCGTAATAACTACATTTTTAAAGATCCGACTAACTTGGATTTTCTGCAGGTTTTTTTGGTCTCCCTAGGTCCTCAAAACTCAACTTTTTAAATCTGAAAATCGGTTTGAGTTTGAGCTTCTGTAATTCTAGCTAGGCTCTTAGTAATTCTAGATCCTCAGATGGCACCCTCATCTTTTAAAATCTGAAAATCGGGTTTGAGCTTCGTAGGTTCTCTAGTAATCCTAGGTCCTCATATGGCACCCTCAACTTTTAAAATTTGAAAATCGGGTTTGAGCTTCGTAGGTTCTCTAGTAATCCTAGGTCCTCGGATGGCACCCTCAACTTTTAAAATCTGAAAATCGGGTTTGAGCTTGATAGGTACGATAGTAATCCTTGGTCCTCGGATGGCACCCTTTTTCCTTTTAAATCAAAAGTTTAGTTTAAGTTTTCGAAGGATTCTCTAGTAATCATAGGTCTTTCGAATGGCACCCTTGTTATCGCACTTTTCAATTCAAAAGGAAGACATTAAGGTAGTCTTTTAAATGGTGAACTCCTTTCTACAGGATAGCCAATTCTCTTTTAAAAGGTGAATTCTTTTCTACATGATACCTTTCTTTTAATGAATCTCTTTTTTAAAATTTTGTGAATTTCTTTCTAAGGTATTCTCTTTTAATAGGTTCTAGTAGCATTTTCTTTTAAATGGTGAATTCCTTTCTAAGATAGCCAATTCTCTTTTAAAAGGTGAATTCTTTTCTCTTTTCTAGGATAGCCAATTCTCTTTTTAGGTGAATTCCTTTCTAGTTCTTTTAAAGGTGAATTCCTTTCTACATGATAGCCAATTCTCTTTTAAATGGTGAATTCTTTCTACATGATAGCCAATTCTCTTTTAATAGGTGAATTCCTTTCTTTAGGATGCCATTTTTTTAAATTCTCTTTTAAAGGTGAATTCCTTTCTACAAGATAGCCAATTCTCTTTTAAACGGTGAATTCCTTTCTACATGATAGCCAATTCTCTTTTAAACGGTGAATTCCTTTCTACAAGATAGCCAATTCTCTTTTAATAGGTGAATTCCTTTCTACAAGATAGCCAATTCTCTTTTAAACGGTGAATTCCTTTCTACAAGATAGCCAATTCTCTTTTAATAGGTGAATTCCTTTTTACTAAGATAGCCAATTCTCTTTTAATACGGTGAATTCCTTTCTATATGATAGCCAATTCTCTTTTTAATAGGTGAATTCCTTTCTACAAGATAGCCGATCTCCTTTTAATAGGTGAACTCCTTTCTACAAGATAGCCAATTCTCTTTTTAATAGGTGAATTCCTTTCTACAGGATAGCCGATCTCCTTTTAAATAGGTGAATTCCTTTCTATAGGATAGCCAATTCTCCTTTAAATGGATAATCAAATATCTTTTTTTAGGTAAATCCCTTATTACAGGGTAAATCCTTCTTTCTACCTTCAAACTGCTGCGAAAAGACACTACCATCGGACGGGCGTCGCTCCCTAAAAGGACCTCACGAGCTATTCGGAGGTAATCCTATACACTCGTCATATCAACCTCCGACCAACAATCTCTAGACCCACGACAGGTGAGCCACAGGTAAATCTCTCTCTCCTCATTTCTCTCTCACATTAGGAATGAGCCGAAGTGATTTCTCCATAAAAAATTTTGAACTTCAACGGCAAAGGTAAGATGATTGAATGTCAAGACTCATTTTTCTTAAATTTTTCCCCAGTTGAGTCGATTAAAGATTCATGTGTCACCTTATCTTTGAAAGCAACCTCTAACCTAGATTACTTTCAAAAAGAGGGCATTGTTGACACTTGAATTTTTATCAAGTTTTTTTTTAGTTTTATAAAAATTCATAGAAAATCCATAAAAAGTCAAAAAAATTGAAAAAATCAAGTTTAGAAGCCTTGGCCAAGCATAAGGGACCATTTTTTAACAAAAAATAATTTTTCATATTTTTCGCATTTTTTGATATTTTCGAAAAATAGAAAAATACAAGAAAATTCACAAACAATACTTCCCGAGGCCGCAAAAATATAGAAAAATGTCCCATATTTTTATTTTAATTCCCTTTTCATATTGACCTCAAGAAAAACTAAAAATTGAATTCAATTTTAGGTGTTTCTTTACAACACCAAGGGTTGAATTTGCCAAAAAATACAATTTGAGTCTTTTTATTTGCAACTTTCGCATATTTTGAGTCAAGACATTCAATTTCAATCCTCTGCAGTTTCAATTTAACCAATTTCACCCTCAATTGCGCGAATTGCACGGATTGGGCAAAAATCCCCAAAATCTTTGCAATTTAGTCCCTAGAATTTCCAATTTTTGAAATTACTTTTAATCTAGGGACTTTCACAATAAAATTGGACTACCTCCCAAGGTTTTCATATGCTCTAAATCGATTAGCGGAGGGTAATTGGATCCAATTTGATCATTTGGGCACTCAATTGAACTTTTCCCCAATTTGCAATTTTAGAAAAATTTGGGGTTTTCATAGAAATTGATCGAAAATTTTGGGCAAAATTACATTTCTAGATAGTATTTGAGCCCTCGAGTTCAATTTTGAGGATTAATTGTAAAAATTCCCCATAAATTTTGATTAATTTCGAAAATTGCAAGTCGAACCGGTTCGAACCGGTCCTAACCGCCGGTCGGACCGGTCGACCGGTCCAAACAATGTCGTCTTCCCTCCTCGAGCGCGCCATTTTGCAGGTTTGAAGGCCGAAGTTTGACGACCAAATTGGATGACCATTCGACTATAATTGAGCGAGCTTGGGGAGGTGTTTTGTTCGCCAAGTCCGGGCGTGTCGATCGCCACCAGTATCACGGCCAATGACCGCCGGAGCACGGCAGGACGGCCGGTCAAAGCTTCTCGGCAATCCAAAAAAGTCAACATTTGAACAAATGACCAAATTCGTGTTTAATTCGCGTACGCCGGAGTGCCAAACGGAGTTGGACGGAATCCCATTCCGTTCGGCCGCCGTCCAGCTCACTTCGCATGCATGCATGGGCACGTGCGAAGTGAGTCGGCGAAGCTCCTCCCGTGCGCGCCAATTTTCAAAGTTGGTATAAAAAGGGGGCGAGAAGCTTCGCGAAGAAGAGGAGGCTCATTCGTGCTCGCAGAGAAGTAACATAGATAGAGAAAGAGAGAAAAGGTAGAGAGAAAAAGTCTCGTCGATCAACATTGCCGTCGTCGAGAGCTTGAACGAAGATTGTGAGCTGCTCGGCCTAGCCAATCCAGCCTCGAATCGGGCGTCCCGATCATCACTAGAAGCTTCGCACCAACCGAGGAGAAGCGATCGCACCAGCTCAATCGATCGAGATCTCCATAAACGGTGAGTCGAGCTCTCGAATCTCCTCTCGTGCATTGATGGCAACTTGCTCTAAATGATCATCATTTTCGAATTAACGTGTGCGTTTTGATCCCCAAACATCACCGACCACATCGCATCTTCCTTTTGCATTGATTTTGTATGAAACCGATAATCGAGTCTCCCGAGCCTTCAACGCCAAAGGCTTGAACGTCGAAACTTCGCCTAGGCAATTCTAGGCCATTGCGAGCTCAATCGGAGCTCGAGGTAAGTTTCTGAACTTCCTATTTGATGCTCGATTGTATGAATGAATCGATTTGATTTGTGCTCTATATTGCACGTTTGAATCTCGCAATGTCATTCGTGTGCATAGTTTAATACTCGTGATTTAGCCGATGAAATAGCTTGATTCTTGGGATATGTTGATCGGGAGGTCCAAGCGAGTCGATTGGTTTTGGTTTGGAGTCGATCGCCGAGATTTCACCGTCGGATCTCGTCGGGAAGTCTCGGCCGTCCGTTTAGTGGTCGTCGAGAGGTTGAAGAAGAGCGACGTGGTGGCTGTCGGAGTCAACGAGTGTCCGAGGTGGCGAGTCGTGATTGGTCCAAGTCAATGTCCGGTCGTTAGTCGTTGGCGCGAATAAGCTGAGTCGGATTAGATCCGACGGTCGTGATAAATAGGTTATTTTGATTTTGAGCCGTTAGATTAGAATTTATAATTTTAGATAATTCGTATATTCGGTAGAAAATCAAAAAAATTAAAAACGGTGCCGTTTTGCATAAATGGTGTGCGACGTCGTTTAGGAAGAAAGGCCGATGCGGCGTCGTTTTAATCTTAGGAGGAATGAACGGTCGAGATTAGATCTAGGTTTAAATCGTGGCCGTCCATTTAGTGGTGATGCGGCGTCGTTTCAATGCATAGGTTAGGCGTGATCCGGTGTGTAGGCGCACGTAGACGTACGTGGGTTTGATCGAGCGAACGGCCAAAATCCTTTCTAGGTTCAATCGTGGCCGTCCGTTTAATTTCCGTATCTTCGGATATTAGGAAAATAGTTTTAAAAAATCAAAAAATATTAGGTAAATAGGATACGGTGTTGTTTTAGTGTCGAGCGGGTCCGAGCCGGGTCAGGGTCGGGTTGACCGGGCGTTGACCGGGTTGACCCGGTCCAAAAATTAATAAAAAATTCATAAAAATTTTCTAAAAATCCAAAAAAATCAACAATATTCATAAAAAACTCATAAAAATTCCCAGATTTTCCCAAAAAATTTCTAAAAAATGTCTAGATCGATTCGGAACTCTTATAGTTTGGATTGAAAAATTTTGAAGTTCTGAGGGTCTATTTACATAGATCCGAAAAATTATTGATTTTCGAAAATAAATAAATCAAAAAGAAAAATTCCAAAAAATTCTGAAAAATCACAAAAAATGGGAAATGGCCACATTCAACTAGCCCGACCCTATTTTGTGATTTTTGGGTCCCGAACCTTCCAAATGACCATTTTACCCTTCCCCGGGTACTTGGCCCCAAAAATTTTTCGAACCATCCTGGAACTAGAATAGATCTTTCTATGGGCCGATAGGGCCATGCTAGACATGCCATGCTCGTTTGATTGCTTGATTTGATGGTGATTATTCATGATTGCGCACTTAATTTTTTCGATTGTGATTGGTAGGATAGAAATTCCCGTCTCGCATGACAACTCTAGATCGTTAGAGCCTACCTCACCTTGAATATCGTCTACATGAATTCTTAGGTTAGAAAATCACTCAACCTCGGTAATCGAAAGGGGGTCGATGTAAATCTCGACGTAACCAAGTCCCCGGACCCACTTCTCCGATTTTCGTAGAATCGAACGGTTTCTCCCGACCGCTCGATAGGGTTCCCGATCATACCCTCCAAAAAATTAATCGGTGGCGACTCCATATGCATGTACACTGCGCACATGTCACCCGACCACACTAAGGTCGTT